>JAFMSR010000016.1:39142798-39172315 GCA_022818135.1 Saxidomus purpurata
AGACGAATTTGATGTACTTCTTCAGTTCCACTTTGAAAACTTAGATTACGAGGTAAATGTTTACAATCTGTATCGTGAATTTCAGCACATTTTAAGGAAGTGGTGCCAACAGTTTCAGACCGACTGTATTAGCAAACTGAATTATACAATAAAGTTATCAATCACGGCTGTAATTAGGGATCGGAAGAAGTTTGCCTTTTCTGCTGCCGAAGGGCATGACACTTAACAATCGAACCGTCCGTCTATTCTACTTACTTTTTCTGGGACATGACTTAAAAAACTGAAAGAATTGCCTTCGAAAATGTGATATTGGTAGATGATATCAACGACATTTTGCAGTGTTCAGGTGCCATTAATGTAGCATGTGTTTCACTGCTAGTCAAATAGCTTAGATAATTGGCATGTAGCATTGTCAAAAAAACAAAAATAATATCAAACAGGGAATGCCACGTACCAAAAACGCAGCCTCCCCAAAACGAGCCCCACAGCACCCAGAAGTGCACACCACCAACACACACACACACACACACGCACACGCACACGCACACGCACACGCACACAACACACACACACACACACACACACACACTCACAATCATGTACACACACAAACATACACTACCAACACACACAAGCATACAAAGCAAACACACGAGGACAAAACGAACAATTAACGGAACACAGTGGGGCACCGCCTTGGAACGGTCAGTGGCAAAAACACCACTGGGGAGCTTAAACCGGTTTATGGTGCGCACCCAACCTCACTCTTACCCCCCACCATGTTCCAAAGTCACAGGACAGTGTAAATAAAAGTAATCCCTGCTAGGTGAATCTCTAACACACGAAATGGAAACAAAAGGCATGGTATGTAAAACACAAAAATGCTCGTGTATAAATATATAAAAAGCAAACCTTGAGAACCAAAAAAACGTATGTACTCAATGCATTTGCAGAAGGCAGAGCACCAAGAGAAACACCCTTAAGGGCCCGACGAAACAGGCCAGAGGACAGAAATCAAAACAGTTTCGTCCCAGTGGGATTTAAAAACTGCCCATTACAGAGTCCTCCCCCTCTTCCGTCAGACACAATCAAAGAGGGAAGCATAGCGTCCAACTGTAAACGGGTTGAACACCAAACATGCGGTGTGTCTCAAAACAGTAGGGTCGTAACCTCTTTTAACAAAACGTTTTATAATTTTAGCAAATACAGTTGGAAAATTGCCATGACCCAAAATCTTACGAAGTTTGTAAACCACATCCCCATAAAAATCGGGTTTTGAAATACCTTCTCGCAGAAGAGTCTTTAGATTACTATTGAATTTCAAAACCAAATCAGAATTACGATAGTAAAATTTAGCAAAATATTTACGCAATTTGTAATAACGGTAGCCCTGTTGAAGAAGTTTATTTGTAATATATTGATTACGTTCATTGAAATCCTCAACATGACTACACGCTCTGGCAAACCGAATTAACTGAGAAATGTATACCCCATAAGATGTAGCATGAGGTACATCCCCATCCAAATGGGGGAAATTTACAATATTAAAATTAAAATCATCCCTCTTGTCATAAATTTTGGTATGTATAATATTGTTATAAATAGAGAGATGTAAATCTAAAAATGAAGCACCAGTATCCAAATTGTTAGTTTTAATTAACTGGAGGTCAAGTTGACCTCTACCAATATTGGTAAAACCATGAACCCCGTGTCAAAGGGTTTTTAACATATGCTTTATTGAGGGAAAACTTCAGAAATTGCTAAGAAATTTAGATACATGTATATCATTATTTAGTGGACATCTGTGAAGATTGTTGAAATCAGAATCCCCAGGTCAAAATTGACCCTTATTGCTATTGTAGACCTTGTATTATAGACAATGGTAGCCAGGTGAGCGATAAAGGGCCGTCTTGGCCCTCTTGTTTAGTTATTCACCGTTTATCATTTTTGTCCGTAGTATAAGTCAAAAACTGTAGTTGACTTATGAGGAGTAAAGGTACAATGTGTCTAAATAGTATCCTCGAAGAAAATCTTTTTCATTTTGTTTAGAATTCGGAACAAATGTGAATATGTGTGTATGTAATATTACAATAATTTTTATTCATAAATTATATAGGTTGTCCATGTCAGCTCAGGTGGTTACTTATTGCCAGAGCATGCTATTTCGTGTGGACAGCACCATGAGCCGGCTGTCGCAAACACACAGCCGATTATACAAGAAGGACGTGTTTACCGAGATGGATGGCGAACCGTATATAAATACTAAAAACCGTCAAGAGAAAGTCTCTACATCTTTAATTGCCTCTGTGTCATCAGTAGTAGAAAAGAATGTCGTCAACCAGGATGAATATCAGGAACAATTTGATTTCAGAATAAACATTCGCACAAACCCACCTTCCGTCAATATAGGAATTGATCTTACAGATAAAAATAAAAGTAAATCAGAGTTTTTTGCAACACCTAGATGATTTAGAGTCGGAGTCGAAATTTGAGTATGGTCAAGCCCATGGAGCCAGACGTAAAAAGCAACAGTGATCGATGTGGACATAGTACCAGGTAATAACTCCTTCTTGAACAAAAAGTGTACTTCGGTAAGTGTCTCAAATGCAACAGTTCCAATGTCCCCGAGCAACAATTTTAATGGAAATCCGACTAACTGTCACAAGGCGTTATTTAATGATCTGAAAAATCACTAGACTATTAACAATGAGATGTAGCAATTTCAACTTGTGAAAACAAGTTTGTAATAAAACAACGTTACATTTTTGCTCCACACATGTATGCATTATTTTGTAACTGGCTATAAATGTAAATGTCATTTTATGCCAGATAAAATATATGTTATGTTATGTTATATTAATATCGATTTTACAAAAAAGAACGTTACATTTATGTATTATTATCGATTCATATAAGAGTCAACAAAATCATGTTTTAATAATGTTTCATTTCAGTCTTACTATTTTAATTTTTGATTAAGGTTTGCGTGTGTCAGATGACAAAGTACCTGACCCAACCAATAAAGAACGGACGATGACATGTCCTACATATGCGGTGTTCAAGTGGCTGACTGAAAACCACAGGTCCGCCCCTCGGTATGGGGCAACACCCTATCTTCTTTGGCGTATTTGTAGTTCAGGCTATGAAAAACATGTTATTGATGTTGCGCAAGGGAAGAGTCAACAGCGTTACATAGTAAATGCTCTACGAGTTCTTAAGCTATACTTCCCCAAAAACAGGGCCATTGAGCGACACGAACCACCGCCACAGGTTGTCACAGTGTTACGTTCATACCATCTGAAACATATTGCCTTTTACTGCATTATGTTCGAGTCTCGGACGTAGACGTGGCACTAGCTTACATGCTTGCATTCTTAGAAGTGTGTCTTGATGAGAGGAAACTTCCACATTTCTTCCATGCCAATTCAAACATCACCAGCTTGTTTCCGGACTTCACGTGTAAACCAATGTCCCTTAGCTACGACCTGTTTCAAGGAAAACATCGGAAATCTTTCAACCAGGCGATGCGGTCATACAGATTAATGAAAACAAAGATGTCTACAGTGATCATGTATTTGTGTGCAAAAGAAATGGGCTCTTTAGTTTCTGACGACATTGTTGATCAGTTCAGAAACTACGTTTCATCTGGACATTACTACCAGTAGGTACACTGTACTGTTTACTGTCTCATTTGAATGATTATTAGGAAATGAGAAGACATTCTTAACATTTGTCAAAACTGTTTGTTGTTGGTGGGAGGTTTAAAATATTAGATAGGAAGGTGTCAATGGGGTTTATTTGAAATTCCGAATTCTTAAATGTTTTGTTCAATATTTGAGTTTTCAGTTTGGTTTGAATAAAGTGTTGTTCGATAGGAAGTTGTCTTTGTTTGAGTTTCAAAAAAGCTTAAAGCTTGGTATAATGCATGTCGTCCGTCACACACTTTGAAGAATGGACTTACCACGATAAAAAAAATTATCATATATACGTGTACATACATTTGTCAAGTCTGGAGCATAACTCTACTGAAGCTGTTCAAACTTTTTACAAATAAAGGGAACATTTGACAGAAAGATCAATGTGCAGGAAATATAACGTCAATATTTTATCACCCGAGACACAACTTTAAGTGATATAACTTTTTATAGAGATCATCATAATTTGAAAATGACACTACTCACCGAAAAGAACCCTCCGCCATCTTTCACTTCTTCTCTCATTTGTTGTGCTTTTTGTCACAGCTGAAACTCTGGGTCGGTATTATAGGTTATACCTTACCCTTTATACTTACTTTTCTGGACCGTGGTGTTTGTATGTTATAATTGACAAATGTGCCAGATTTCACCATGAAGGGCCTCTTCTAAGAATTATCAGGGGCCTCTTTTACGAATTAGTTAAAAAAAATGATATCCTCCGAAACCGGTGAACAGCTTCAGAACTTGTGAAATTTATGTCCGATGTAAACATTTACAAAAGCGAACCAAAGAAACGATTTGAACTTAAGTTAATATTTAAATATGCTTTAGCTAAAAAGTGTGTCATTCTGTATGTGCAATTATATTTTCTTTCTTCTATCTGTACTTTGATATAGTTTGATCAAATAATGTAAAATGTGCGTCGGACGTACTGCACGAAAACATGCGTAATAGTCTAGATCTTATTACACGTAATCGTGTGTTGATCACTCAGACGCTTGCACTTGCGTCCAAAACTGCAAACAATATATTCAATCCGTTGGCGTTGTCACTGTGAAAAGGTAACTATTTAATACTACTTTTAAATGCGTGGGCTTCCGTAGCTGTTCTACAGTAATTTACTGGTACTGTATACATAATATGACTAACGTTTATTAGCACACTCTATTTTACTTACTGGGTGGGGTGCATGTTTTTCATTATTTTACTTACTGGGTGGGGTGCATGTTTTTCATTCTTTTCTTTTAATGTTCAAATGATCCCAAACATGATTTATTCCTTCAACTTTTATACCTTATTAGTAAAATAGCCATACATTTCATCCCCGAAGCAGTAGAAGTATATCTGTAGATAATGTTTGGTTTAGAAATGTTGTTATTACCTAGGCTTAGGGTCATTAAACTTCTATACTTAAACTATTGTTTCTCAAAATTTATTATCATCATGTGTGCATGATTTATTAGATATATAAGATCCCTGAATACACTAATCTAGATACTCCGAGTAGCGAAAGACAATAAATAATAATAGTACAACGCAAAATGCCAGCTATTTATTTGTTTTTGACAGTTCTACTTTCACTTTCATTTTGAGTTTTTTTCCACATACGCACCATTTCCTATGATTTATTATTTTTCATTTCTTCTTTTTACATCAAACAGGAACCTGAATCAACTTTTATTATATACCTATAAATATTCTGTCAAAATACAGCCTTTATTCAACCATCAAATACGGCCTGACAGAAAAAAAAACCGTATTGTAATGTATGTGCAATATGGAAAGTACGACATAATTTGTAAGAGTGCATTCAATTGGCCCTATAATACACATGACGTTAATAACGTCGCTTTTGACTGGGCCGTTATCACTTGTTTATTGGATGACGTCAATAAAATGACGTCGCACACTACGTATATTTCGCGTTAAAAAGAGTTTTTCTTCAATTTTACGCTTAAAATGTCTTTTAATTTAATTTATTTGCGTAGACAAGTGCCAAAAGGTATATAATAAAAGGGTTATTAGTATAGTAGGCCTAATGTGATCCATAAGCCGGATTGGCTCTCGTCGAGGTCGGATCATACTCGTGCTACGCACTCGTAAGATCCGACGCACGACTCGAGCAAATCCGGCATCCTGGATCACGTTACTATACTAATAACCCTATTATATTCTAGGTTCCTGCATCAAACTATTTTACCTTGGGTGGGATGCCATAATATTGTAGTACACTTACACTAGTAGTTCATGTAAAGAAAAATTGAAATTCGTGATTTTTTTATGAAAAACGACCATTTTGATACATTATCTTGCTCGTTGACGAACAAAGACTGTGTGACAGAATTAGCTAAACATAGTTTACACCACTATCAACAAACTTGTTTCGTTTAACTGTATTAAATACATACTTATATCTGTGAAAACATGAGGGGTATCTTACTGTAAATCTCTGAATCTTTTATTTCTTTTACAAGAGTGTGTTGATTATGGTGTAAACTATGTTTTAGTTCCTTTATATTTACAGATACTGTCACAAAGTCTTTTTTCGTCAACGAGCAAGAAAATGTTCCAAAGTGTATCCGTTCTTCATAATAGTTAACTAATTTATATTTATCTTTATATGAATGATTAAACAATGTGCTTGATTCTGACTTTCAACTTGTATCTATAATTTTGTTCATAGCATTAACCAGTCAAATTTGTCTCTGAACAGTGTAGGACCTGCATCTGTTAGGCTAACATTCCATTATGAGTGCCTAACTGCTTTTTCATGGTCAGACATCTACTTTATTAAACAAAAGATGACAGGGATAACCCCGATCTGGGTAACGCACACAAACGGGGAAATACTCCACGGCTATTGTAAAGTTTAAGTAGCCAGTTTCAAACTGTATTTCCCTGTTACTATTCCAGTTTCAAAAGAATTAGTGATGGACCTTTAAAATGATAGTCCTAAGATTCATGTACAGTGTTTGAAATAGTTCCCAACATGAATTTTGTCCTTCAAGTATTTTACACTTTATTAACAAAATAGCCTCTTATGTTGCTTAGAAAAGGCAGTTTACAGTTTTTACACAATGAAATTTGGTTTATAAATGATTTCTTTGCTTCAAACTACATCACTCACTTTGTACGTATAATACTGTATAAAGCACCGAACTCCTTTATTCAAAATAATCGTTCTAAAAATATATCATTGTTGTGTACGCAATATACATTATCTAGGTAGTTTGAGTAGTGAAATTGAAACAAAGACTGTATAAGAATATATGAAAAAACTCAAAATGAAAGTGAAAGTAGAATTGTAAAAAAACAAAATTAATTGCTGGCATTTTGCATTGAACTATTTTTATTGTCTTTCGTTACTCGGAGTACCTAGATTAGTACTGTATATTCATCATGAAATATATGACTATTTGCTAATTAGGTTTACACATTTGAAGAAAATAAATCATGTTGGGGACCATTCCAAACACTACATAAACCTTAAACGAAAACAATGAAAAACGGAGAGAATGAACACGCATCCCCATCCAGAAAGGGAATTAGAGCGTTCTGCTTTCAAATACAGCTCGGGTATACTTTTTATTCTAACACGATCAGCGAATAACCTACATACATGTAGAACAAAATCTATTTGGGTTATTCTGCAATAAACCGACCTTGAACGACACTGCACGCGCATCGTGTTTTGGCTGTTCAATTTACCCGACGTATAGAGGAGATCGTACATGGAACACTGTGGATGACTTGGGCCAAAACGGGGCGATCCGATGGATGACACACGTCCAATTAACTTGATTAATGTTACGATACCATTTACACTGACTTTATTTACAGTGTTTTGTTGTTATTGTTTTTGTTTACACAGTGACGTCATTAGTCAAGAGAAAATGTGACGTCATTTATCTATACCCGTAACTAATATTATTCGTAACTTGAATCGTTATTGCGTACCCTGAACATTCGAACCACTTCTATAAATGAAATTCCTGTTATATTTACTTGAAAATTAGATTATTTAAGTTTTTGATGAAAAAACTGAAACACCGCGTATACATCTTTCATGAAAGAAAGTCACATTGAAATAGCATCTTTACAGTGTTCGCGGGAGGTAACTTCAACGGCAAAATCTAGGTGTGTAGCACGCAAGTGTAAATACGTTCGATGAAAAAAGTTTTATCTTTTTCTTCAAATTTTGTTTTAAATAAGTCGTGTTAGAATCGAAATAATAAATATCCAAGTTTGGTTTATGGTAGAATAACCCTCATTTGTCGTTCTTATGCGTAATAATATATCACTCAGGCCTGCGGCCTTCGTGATATATTCTTGCGCATAAAAACTCCAAACTCGGGTTATTCTACGATAAACCAAACATGGATACATATTATTTCTTAAATAACCGTTGCTTATGTATAACGCAGACTCCATCTGTTTCCGTACGTAAGATTTAAATTCAACACTTGAGTAGATTTTCTATGCAAGTACAGTACAGTAAAACCATCAAAAATGCGGTGTTGCAGCGGTTGTAAAATAGTTCACCTTAACACGGATGCTCATTGCGGGTCCCGCTATATTTAATACGTGGTGAGTAAAAGATGCATGGAGACTTAAGCACTAGATCGAACATATGCGTCTCTCTTCATTATAAAATTGAGGTACTTCTGAGATGAAAACTGTAGACACAGTCAATTTTTTTGGAAAAGCAAGAGTTGTCGTTTGTAATTGAGCTGTCGTTCGTTTCATAGAGGGCGCAATCTAATATTCTGCTTTTTCCACTAACACAACCTTTGACATTATAGAAACGAAACGAGTCGACTGAATATTCTTTTATGGCCTTTTTAGACATATATGATATTGTGTTAGCTAATTTTTTCCCGTTTGTAATAAGTCTGCCTCCGTGTTGTAATGGATAAAGCCGATAGCTCAAACACTTTTGTGTACGTGTACTTTTAGAAACCACGAGTTCGAATCCCATCAACACCCAATTTTTTTTTAAAACTTTTTTCTGCTGTTTTAATAATCATTTTTAATTTTTTAAAAATATTTTACGGCAAATAATCATAATAATAAAAATCTTCATTCATGTCAAATTAATAAGGATAATGGTAATGAAAAATTAAGACATACCAGGAACGGTCTATAGAGCATTCCTGGACATACTGTATAAATATTATTTGATAACAGTAAAGTTTCGATACTACAGGTCAGTCAGTAGATGTGGTGTCGTGTCAGGTTTTGCTTGTTCAACCAGAATTGGTTCCCTCGAGTTCTTTTGGGGCCATGCCTCAATATCAATTATCACCAATTTTCAAAATATTTACATGGGATTTTTGTTTGTTGGCCCGCTGTGATACTTTGTATCACAGTTTTTCTTGTTCGGTATTTGGAATGCAAAATAATTTTTATACATGGACGCGAGTCTATGAATAGCTTCATAAAAAATTGAAATTAAACACGTAATTTTTCTACATTCGATGCCTCCAGGACATGAACTTTGATTTGTACACAAACTTCAAGAAAAGATAAGTAAATCAAAACCATGTCCGCAAACTAAACTGCTAAATACATGCAATAAAATAAGATAAGAAAAATAAAATGACAATATGAAAATCACACTGAATAGATTTTTCAAAGAGTAGAAATGTAAATTAGTGCATAGAACTTCATAAATTCAATAAAAATAATCCCAGGTGTTATATTTTGTATAATTGTTTTAATTCATATATAAGTTATTTCGATAAAGAATAGCATTTACCGTTCTTACAAATAAAGAGAAATATAAATTTCGTTAATAGAAATCCATTCTCAGACTGTCGGACTTGTTTAAAATGCGACTCGCATTACGGTCTTATTGCGGTCCTATAACAGCGGAAATATTTTGATTTTTGTTAACAGATTCTTTATATAACTTGAAATATCTTCTAAAGTAATGTATGTTATTGTGATGTAAAGTTAGATTTTATGAATAAATGTAGTTAAAACTGCTTCTGTGCGATACAAAGGGATACTAGTTAATATGCTGTTTGTCTTATATTTCAAATGATCATGAACGAATCCGTCTATGCAACTCCTGTAAAACATGCGCTCGTTTCAAGTAGATAATAGTGTATGAAAAGCTATGTAATCACTTTACGGAGAGCTATTAAAATGGAAAAAAAACATCTTTGGCGGCGTCTTTTATGTCTGCATTAGGGGTTTCGTCTTGTACCGCTTTTGATTGAAAACACTTTTTCTGCTCCTACATTTTTCTAGTTTATATTTGTTAATGAGTCCAGTCTTCAAAAGTTATTTCTATCAAAGTACCCATTACATATATTTACAGAGCTTTTACACTTTACAAAGTTTGCAGATAATACACGTTGTTCAATGAAGGATAGGCAGTAAGTCACGTTGTTATATGCTATCAGTGGGCATACTTTAGTTCAATTTACAGATATGGTATGAATTTTAACAAGGTAAAGTTTGTACTTTCAGTGCGTAAAAAGAAAATTATCAATGGAAAATTGACCAGTGAAAAAAAAGCATCACGTTGAAACAATTAGACATGTTTCGGAGATTTTCACACATTCAAAATTATTGAGAAAGAGAGAAATTATTTCTTAATTGGTTTTTACTTTTTAAACTTAAAACTACTGTCAGAGTTATAAAATTGCAGCGTACTTAAACTGAGCTGCTGCTGTAATTTAGGATAGTTTCACATCCGTGTTAAAGACTTGTTTTGCAATTTTCAGTTGCATAGGAGACAATGGACAGCGATCGGAAAAAGAAGGAAGACAGCAATGTAAGTCATTTGTTTCTTTACCGTCAGCGCATAATGGGAACATGCAATAGCGTTTTATGGTATTATAGTAAAACTTTGAGTTACAGGTCCAGATACTCTGGTGAGGGTCTGTTAGAACTGAAACCAAAGAATGCAATTAAAATACCCCCACAATCGCACCTTTTCCAAGAAATATATTTCTTTCATTACCTAAAACCCAATAATTATATGATAAACGATTTGAAATGCAGATTGTAATTTAAGAGTTACAGAAAATTGAACAGAAAACCAAGTCGCATGATCTTTAGTGGTGCAACACACATTACACATCATCTCGATATTGTGAACAGTTGGCCCAAGATTAATGAAAATCCTTCAAAGTGTTTAGTAGAGAAAATCTCATGGCGTTTGACTTAATTATGACATTGAATTTAAGCTGGTACATGGGAACGTAAGTTCTGCACGTCGTATCAATAACTGAACATTTGAACTAAGTTTCATGTAAATCTTTCAACGGGTGAAGGAGATATAAGATTATGATCATTGACCCCTATATGTGACCTTTACCTTGAATTAACATCTTGATTTAGCTGTCAAGAAAATACATCAACATGTTAAGGAAATACAGTCTTCTGACTTTTGACCCTTAATTGTAGCCTTGACATTTACATAGGCTCTGCACATCGTTGATAAGATTAACATTTGTTCGGTATTCCTGAATATGTAGCGGACATGAAAAACAATTGACTGTTAAGTGTGACATTGACCTTGTGTTAGTGTTGATGGAACAAGGGTTCTCCACATTGTCTTGATGAGATGATTATTTAGTCTAATTTTCATTTAAAAAAACCTTCAAAGGGTTACTTAAAGAGACAATAAGCGAACATGAACAACATACAGTTAACACGAACAAATAATGACCCTTAAGAGTCACATTGGCAGTGAGCTAGCGGGTTTCTGCACATCGTCTTGAGGTATGCAACATTTTACCGAAATTCAATGAGCATCTGTCAGGGAATTGGAGATATTAAGCGGACACGAATAAAATCAATGACCCCTTAAATGGAACTCTTATCCAGTGGAGTTGGAACAAGGGTTCTGATGTTCTGTTGTTTTGATGAGATGAGCATTAAATATTTGACCAAAGTTTCTTGAAAATCCTTCTAGGGTTTAAAGACGACATATGGTGCATACAAGGAAAACAAACGGCCTCTAAGTGTGACATTGACCTTGTTCTGGTGGGGTTAGAACATTGGTTCGTTAAATTGCTTTGATGAGTTGAACAATTGACCCATGTTTCATGAAAATGCTTTTTTAAAAGGTTAAGATGATATGGAACAGACATGAAAACAAAGAGATAAACCAGCCGAACTAACGATAAGCTGACTCCTATATATCCCGAGCCTCAACTCCTAGACTCAGTTTGTGGAGGTATTAGTATGGACTTTATTATTAAAAAGGCCAACCGATTCAATTTTGTGAAGCTTACCTATGCTTTTCCGCGTTTAAAGTCTATCGGCACATTACAAACTGGTCAACGATACGAAATACATCCATGCCATTTCAAGAAACTCGTGCAGGTGAACATTTTCCAATTTTTTAAAAGATTTCTGTTATCGGAGTTTGTTGGTTTTGTTTTCGCTGAAAGTGCAACGTTTCTTTTGGATAGAGCAGTATGGCGAACATAAAAGTGCATGTCATCAAATCACCCGTTTTATGGGTATTTCCACAGCTAGGTGTTTAAGACATTGCTGAATATTAATGCACTACCGGTTTTTTAGTCCAATACACGAGTATTCTGTTTTAGAATATCAAAATCAACCGACTGTTATAGTATACCACTTATCACATGTGGGGAGGAACGTTTGATTTTATTTTGGGTAACTTAAGCTACTGCCAAGGGGTAATTTGGTTTTCATATCCGCCCCTTACCTTTTTAAGTCTGTGAAGGATTTTTTTAATGAAATCTGGGTCAATTATTCATCTCATCGAAACCTCATGCAGAACCCATGTTCAAATCGCAATTGCTCAAAGTCGTACTTAATGGCCAAAGGTATACTAACCCCTAATCGCCTTGAAGAATTTTCCGATGATGAAAGCTGAGTTAAATGTTCAAGTCATCGAAACCACGTTCTGAACACAGAGGGTCTTGGTAGAATAACCTGTGGAGAAATCCTAGGGTAGGTCGGGGCTATAAATAATTTAATTCATCATTACTGAACACAGTCATGTTGTAACCGCAACTGATCATGTTAAGGTCGCATACGGGTCAAATGTCATAAGAGCCTTT
Organism: Saxidomus purpurata; assembly: GCA_022818135.1. NCBI lineage: Eukaryota > Metazoa > Mollusca > Bivalvia > Venerida > Veneridae > Saxidomus > Saxidomus purpurata. The sequence continues at coordinate 39,155,547 of JAFMSR010000016.1, forward strand.
CCCCTAAACCCCACACGTCCAGAACCCACATTCCAATTACTTCAGGACAAGGTCAGACAGAGGGATCAAAAGCCATTGAATTACATCTCCTTATTCCTGTTGACGGATGCAGGACCCATGTTCCGACAGCACACTGATATGACCAAAGGTCATGAGAGTAAGTGCTCAAAAAGGATTTTAATGAATTAATGTTCTCTCTTTACATCATGCAGAATTCATGTTCGGACTGCAATGACTCAGGACCAGTGTCACATATAGGATCAAAGGTCACAATGTAATTCTTTGAACACTCTGTCGATTTTTCTTAAACGTTGGTCAAATGTTCATCACTGCAGACGGCTCAGTTAATGTCAAAAGTCATATTTCAACTTAATATCCTAGCGTCAGAGGTCATCTGATAAACACGAAGTGCATTGCCAATATCACACTCAAGAACCCACATTGTCAGTGTCACAGTTATGGAGTAAGTGGCATGAAAATGGTCATATATATGGAATGAGGGTTGGGATATGCCACTTGCTAATTGCTACTTGCTAATTGCCACTTGCTTATTGCTGATTGCAGGTTTGGACATGCCACTAAATGTCTTGTTATTTACGACTTACGTATTGCCTATTGCTAGTTGCTAATTGTCACTTGCCACTTGCTTATTGTCACTTGCCACTTGCTAGTTGATACATGCCACTTGCTAATTGCCACTTGCTTATACTTAATTGCCACTAGTTGGAACATGCCACTTGCTAATTGCCACTTGCCAATTGGGACACTTGCTAATTGCCACCTGCCATTTTCTTATTGCTACTTGGAACATTCCAGTTGCTAATTGCTACTTGGGACATGCCACTTGATATTTGCCAATTGGCATTTGCTAATTTCCACTTGCATATTGCTACATGCTTATTGCCACTTGCTACTTGCCATTTTCTCATTGCCAATTATCATTTTCTAATTGCCACTTGCTAATTGCTTTTTGTTAATTGCTTTTTGCTAATTTCCACTTGCTATTTGCTTTCTGCCACTTGTTACTACTTGCAAGTTACCTTTGGAGTCGTTCAAACGCTTTTGATTGCGAGAGCAAATACACAACGTGTATTATATCATATATTTAGAACAAACACGAATTTATATTAAGTATGAATTTGATCTAGTTAAATAAAAAATATATATTTTAAATATAAAATGATCAGATGATGGTTCATGCTCATCTAATTTGTTCAGACTTCAGCTGCAAGATTATTTATATTAAATATGTTTTCAGTATGAAATATTATTAATAATTCATAATAAACTTATAACATATATAATCTATACATACACCATTATAGATTACTTTTAATAGTTACTCATGTTCAATGTTCATGAACATGAATCAGATCACGCGTTTCGAAATTGTATAAATTAAAAGCTTGAATGTGATTGAATATAATATATTTTTGGTATGCATGTTCCATTTTAACATCAAAAACTTAATATTTTACTTCAATGAAATAATAATAGCTAATGTTCGTTATTTCCTAGCCATGGAAGTCATACCGATAACCGATTGGCAACTAGCTATTAGTAACAAGCAAAAGGTAATAAGCAATTAGCAAGTAGCAAGTGGCAACAAGCAATTAACAATAAGCAAGTGGCAGTTAGCAAGTGACATGTCTCAACTAGCAAATAGCAAATGGCAATTGGCATTTAGCAAGTGACAATTAGCAAGTGGCAATACCGCAAGAAGCAAGTGCCAATTAGCAAGTCCTAACCCGCAATTAGCAATAAGCAAGTGGCAATTAGCATGTGACAAGTAGCATGTAGCAATTAGCAAGTGGTAAGTGGCAATTGGCAATAAGCAAGTGGCAATTGACAAAACCACTATAAGCAAGTGGCAATTAGCAAGACGCATGTTTCAACAAGCATTTAGCAATAAGCAAGAAGCAAGTGGCAAGTGACAAGTGGCAAAACCGCGATAAGCAAGTGGCAATTAGCAAGTAGCATGTTTCAACCAGCATTGATCAATAAGCAAGTGGCAAGTAGCTATAGCAATAAACAAGTAGCAAGAAGCAAGTGGCAATTAGCAATTACTAAATGGCATGTTTCCACCAGCATTTATCAGTAAGTACGTGGCAATCCGCAAGTAGCAATTAGCAAGTTTGGAATGTCCCAACCGGCATTCCATACCTATATGATTTTGCTTTTTTAACTTTCAAACGTTACATATACACAATCATTGTACCACAACGTGTCTCAAGGTGCATGTAACAATGTTCAGATTGTCTCCGTCTACGTATCATCGAACTATTGCCTATTCGTTGGGACTATAAAATACATTAAGTTATAGCTCTATTTGCATTTGCTCCTGTTAGAAAAATGCAGGCTTATAAACAAGTTTTTGCAGTCACTATACGTAAGTTTTCAATTAAAAATCAATGTAATTTTCAAATGAATTCTGGGTAATTAATATTTGGGGGTCCAACGATCCCAGATTCTTTCCGCAACGTATCTGTACTTAAGGGTACCACGGACCTGACTGCTTCCAGTTTTCAAACTTCTATAGTAATTTATATGTATATGTATGTTCTATCGGTATATAGTGGTCTTGGGGATTTGGTTTAGCGGCCAGCGTTGTTGCCAGTGTAGGATATATTGGATACAAGTTTTGGAAAGCCAGCAAAGAAAAGAAAAAGGAGCCAGCGGTATGTTTTTTTTCCTTTAAATGCATGAGTGTGTTATAATTTACTTTGGTAGTGTATCGAATCTTAATAGAAATGGCACTCAAGTCTCAAAACACTTAAATTTATATTTTGTAATTTGGTAAAAAGTATGTGCTCCCGTGCAAATGTAATCTGTAAAAGCTTTGTATCTTAGTTGTTTATGATAAATATTTATGTCCTGTGATATCGTGTTGTCGATCTGGCGTGGTCGTCAATACAACATTCATATTAACAATCTATTTTGTGTTTTGTTGTTGTTTCGTTATATATATATATTTGTCTGTGTTTGTTGTCGTACTTTGTCGTGTTGGCGTCCCCACCAACACCAGACAACGGCCAGAACCCCCCCCCCCCAAGTCACCCCCCCAAAAAAAAAAACCGCAGGTGGTCAAATATTAATTGTTTTGTTTTATTGCCCCTTATCAGTTATAATCCTACCTGATTAGGTCCAGCAAACAGATTTTCCCATGTTTTAAACAAAATGAAATACATGTTACAGTAGATACATAAGAGAAAGTATTGGCTTATTTTACAGTTAGAAGAAGCGTTCAGTTTCATTTTATTTTACAAAGAAATAAATACAGTCAGAAGGATTCTTTATAACATTGCCCAATCGAACTATGAAATGACAGTTATTCTGCAGTAATTTAAAAGTATAAAATTTCTTTTATGTTTCAGTCATAACAGAAAATTAATTGACATACCTTGTCTACATTATCTGCACATAATGTAAGGGAGTTATGCAGTAGCTGAATATGATAAACAGAAGCTAGTCTACAAGTGACCAGTCTTGTTAATTGACCCCTGCTGTGAAAACGCATGGCTGACTGGACCCCTGTAGTGAATATCTCGCATTCATGTTCAATCTAGGTTCATATTAAAGGTATTTGACAACTTACAGTTATCAAAAGTTTTAGATATTGATCAAGTATTTTTCTAATATGGAAGAAACATAAAAGGTTTTGTTTTTACGTTTAAATTACTGCAGAATAACATAACATAACATATATTTTATTTGGCATTAAATTGTACATGCATATTTATAGCCGCAATATATAATAAACATATTATGTAAAGTGCAAGTCATGATAAAGTTCGTCTAATTAACAGAGATGTATATCATGTTATAGCAAAATAATACTATTATTCATTACACACATTTCAGTAACCATTGGTCTGGAAAAAGAATCGTAAAATATACATTTGCATCAGATATATTCACAATAATGGTATTGGCATTAACAGAAAAGCTCTTTCCTGAAATGCACAATACAGGTATTTTGACAGGTTATGTAGTATTTTTGTATTCGTATTCGACATAAGCGTTTCAAACTTTTGTATTGTTGGCCATCTGCAAAAATATGGTTTAAAAAATTTCCTACGCAAGTGATGATAATTAGGACATACTAATAGAAAATGATATTCGTCTTCAATTAAATTCATAGAATATTTTCGACATTTTCTCTCTTCTCTAAGAATATTGTTATGTTTACCTTTTTCAGTTGCTAGGTTATGAGACGATAATCTGAATTTGGTTAAACATACGCTGTATTTATTTGTGTTTAAAACTCTTAAGAAATTTTCCTTGTTCAAATTCGTGCTTATATAAGCTGTAAGAATATAACCTACTTGAATTATTTATGTTTGAATACTATTGTTGTTGATAAATATCCAATATTCTGGTTTTAATTGCTTGGAAATTTACGTTAATTCTATTTTGTTCTAACAATAAGTTTGACATGCCTATCTCATTTAGAATCGCTTTAACCTGATATGCCCAGTTTTTATTATTGTATGAGTTATCATTGTCTGCATCATCCTTGAGCATATCATAAGTTCGCTTTAATATGCAAGTATCACTTAGTTTTAGTACCTTGAGCCAACATTTTACGATAATTATTTTACGGTGTATTTTTATGCCCCCGAAGGGAGGCATATTAAAATCGCACCGTCTGTCCGTATGTCCGTCCGTCTGTCCGTCCGTCTGTGCGTCCCCACTTACAATTCGTGTCCGGACTGTAACTCTGTCATGCATTGAAGGATTTTAAAATAACTTGGCACACATGTCTAGCACATCAAGACGACGTGTCGCGTGCAAGACCCACATCCCTACCTCAAAGGTCAAGGTCACATTTGGAGTATGAAGGTTATGGAATCCTGTATATATGCATATATTTGTGTCCGGACTGTAACTTTGTCATGCATTGAAGGATTTTAAAATAACTTGGCACAAATGTCTAGCACATCAAGACGACGTGTCGCGTACAACACCCACGTCCCTAGCTCAAAGGTCAAGGTCATACTTAGAGTTTGAAGGTAACGGATTCCTCTATATATGCATATATGCACACATTCGTGTCCGGACTGTAACTCTGTCATGCATTGAAGGATTTTAAAATAATTTGGCACAAATGTCTAGCACATCAACACGACGTGTCGCGTACAACACCCACGTCCCTAGCTCAAAGGTCAAGGTCACACTTAGAGTTTGAAGGTAACGGATTCCTCTATATATGCATATATGCACACATTCGTGTCCGGACTGTAACTCTGTCATGCATTGAAGGATTTTAAATTAAATTGGCACAAATGTCTAGCACATCAACACGACGTGTCGCGTACAACACCCACGTCCCTAGCTCAAAGGTCAAGGTCACACTTAGAGTTTGAAGGTAACGGATTCCTCTATATATGCATATATGCACACATTCGTGTCCGGACTGTAACTTTGTCATGCATTGAAGGATTTTAAATTAAATTGGCACAAATGTCTAGCACATCAACACGACATGTCGCGTGCAAGACCCACGTCCCTAGCTCAAAGGTCAAGGTCACACTTAGAGTTTGAAGGTAACGGATTCCTCTATATATGCATATATGCACACATTCGTGTCCGGACTGTAACTTTGTCATGCATTGAAGGATTTTAAATTAAATTGGCACAAATGTCTAGCACATGAACACGACATGTCGCGTGCAAGACCCACGTCCCTAGCTCAAAGGTCAAGGTCACACTTAGAGTTTGAAGGTAATGGATTCCTCTATATATGCATATATGCACACATTCGTGTCCGGACTGTAACTTTGTCATGCATTGAAGGATTTTAAAATAATTTGGCACAAATGTCTAGCACATCAAGATGACGTGTCGCGTGCAAGACCCACATCCCTACCACAAAGGTCAAGGTCACACTTAGAGTTTATAGGTAATGGAATCCTGTATATATGCATATATTTGTGTCCGGACTATAACTTATCATGCTTTGAAGGATTTTAAAATAACTTGGCACAAATGTCTAGCACATCAAGCGGATGTGTCGCGTGCAAGACTCAAGTCCCTACCTCAAAGGTCAAGGTCACACTTAGTGTTTAAAGTAATGGAAAACTGTATGCATGGTTACTCTGTCATGCATAGAAGGATTTTAAAATTACATAGCACATTTATTGAGCACATGGAGAGGACACAGACTGTGAGGCACCTCTTTCGGGGGCATTCGTCACTTGTGAGGGACAGCTGTTGTTATAGGATGTCTTCCTAGTTCGCCATATAAACCATCTAAATTTGTTGATTTCCTTACACAGAGTATTTTCCTAAGAAATTTTCCTTCGTCGTAACCAAACACTTCAGCCCCGTAATTTAATATTGGTCCTACTAAACTATCAAACAATTTACATTTATCTTGAATATTTAATTCTATCTGATTGAATACTGTAAATAAATTGTGAAGTGCAAATAACGAATGCTGTGCAAGATTGTGTTTTGTGTTCGGTACCAGTGACCATTTTTAAAGAAATTGATTCCTAGGTATTTGAATGATTTAACAATTTCCATGATTTCATCATTAAAAGAAAAGTTGTGGGTAGTATGTCTGCCTTGTTCAAATATCATAATATTTGTTTTAATTGTATTAACCTTTAAGTTCCATGTATATCAATAATCTTTGAGATCGTTAAGCATAGACTGTAGTGCTTCGGGAGTGTGTGCGAATATAGACGTGTCGTCTGCAAATACACGGGTGGTGAACAAAAAATGTCACGTGACCACAAATGCAAACGTCGGTAGCAAATTTCAAGGAATTTCCACCTTTTCCCGATTTTTTCGTTATTCCTAATGAACAATCGAAATACATAAATGTGAAAAGCTGATGGCTTTTGATCTCGATCACTTACATTTTATGAGTTAGCTACGTATGTTTGCATCTCTGTACAAAATTGTTTTCGAAGTGTTCTCGAAAACCATACATATGTGTATGGTGATCAATACATCGGCAGAGAGACAATTTTATGCATTCTTTTTTGCGCTAGGTCTCTTTATCCAACTCTAAAGAATAACGAAAAAAATCGGGAAAAAACATACCCGAATCGGTGGAAATACCTTGAAAATTGCTACCGACGTTTTGCATTTGTGGTCACGTGACATTTTTTGTTCACCAACCGTGAAATAATAACATAAATAATGTCAGATCATCCAAATTAAACGTACCATTGATATTGCCGTTGATATTTGTTAGCAGGTCATTAACAAAAAATAAAAATAGAAGACTTGAGCTTGGGTCGCCTTGTTTTGCACCTATATGGTGAGAGATTTTTATTGTATCTAATCGCTGCTTTTACAGAACTGTACATGCTTTGTATGTCCCTTACAAATATCGAGCTTACATTTTCATTTATTAATTTTTTAAAGATAAATGGGTGTTCTAATTTGTCAAAGCACTTTTTGAAGTCCACAAAAGCACAGTACAGTTTCTTTTTACTTGACAATGTTTTGGCAATAACTGAGTGTAATATGAAAATGCAATCTGTTGTTGATTTCCCCTTTTGGAAGCCATACTGATTATCTATGATTTTTTTATTTTGTATTGACCATTCAGTTAAACGATTAAGTAAAACTTGCGAATAAATTTTTGCAATGATATTTATCAAAGTAATACCTCTATACGTTTTTGCATCTTCAACGTCCCCTCCCTTGTGTATAGGAATAATAATACCGGACCCCCATGCATTTGGTTATTCACCACTTTGGAATATTTTATTAAAAAGTGTTAAGATAAATGGTGATATTTCATGAAATGAACACTTGTAAATTTCTGCTATTATTGTAATCTTCATCACTGCTTTTATTATTGTTTTGCGAAAATATGGCCTTTTTTACCTCTGACAAGCTAATTTCCTTATCTAAATCATCATCAGTTATATTGGAGTCAAAATCTGTATTTTGATTTGCAGTGTCAATACTATATATAACGTTTTAAAATGATCATATAATTCTGTAATATTTAATGTTGCCGCTACTTTCGGATTTTTTGCATGTTGTCGTCTCACTTTCTTCCAAAACATTCGAGGTTGCGATTTACTCAAATTATTCAAATTGTTTTTCTCTTGTACTTTATATTTTCTTTTTTGTAATCGTTTTATCTTATTATAATTATTTTTCGATTGCACATATTCTCGTCGCAATTGGTTGTTTGATTTATTTTTCACGAAAGCATTTCTAGCCCTTTTAAACTGTGATCTTGCTGTATAACAGTCAGCATTAAACCAAGGCTTTTTATGAAGCGGTATGTAAGGTGTCTTAGAATCTATCTTGCGTGTCTGACTGAAAATTTCGTTCGAACATTCTTGTAAAATATTGATAAAAGACTTGGAAATAGAATTAATATCGTCATTGATATGGATTCTCTCCGTAAGATATATCCTCCCGCTTTGAGGTTAAAAGCTGAAGAAATTGATTAATCTTTAATTCGTCCCATTTTATAAACGTATGTGTACCTGTCTCCGTATTACAAGACATATTGTGCTTTTTACAAGGAATACTAAAATGTATTCCACTATGATCTGAGAATTCATTCGGTTGAAGTACACTGAAGTTAGAGACACAGTCAAAATCATTGATGTGTAAAAGTAGATAATTAACAATACTAGACCCCTTCAAAGAATGGAATGTAAAGTCACCTTTACCTGTATCGTTGTGTAACCGTCCGTTACCTATTACAAATGAAGTTGATTGGCACAGTTCAATCAAGCGTTTACCTGGGTTATCTATGATTCTATCTTTAGAAACACGTGGCGGTTGTTGACAATATTTGACAGGTTAAAATCTTGATCAATATACGCATCATACTCTAATCTATCTGAAACATTTGAGGTTCGACTGTTTTCAGTGTCAATTACCAAGGAATTTCTAGGTGTTATATACGTACAACATAAATATACATTTTCATTTAATTCGAACAGATCTTTGCTTAAATCGACCAAGATAATGCCATTTTGGTTTGTAACTGTGATTTCAAAGTTAGATTGGGTAATGTTTCAAAAACTTCAAAAGTAATTACTCTTAAAGCAAACCAGTTATCACTAAGATTAGATGTTACAGTTGATGCATAAAAGAAATTTAGTTTTGGCTTCTTTTACAGTTAGAAGAAGCGTTCAGCTGCATTTTAATGCCACAATTAATGAAATCAGAGTTATTCTGCAGTAATTAAAAAAAATTCTTTTATCTGTGACATCTTTTTTATTAGCTCACCTGGCTACGCCAGGGTGAGCTTTTCTGATCGATGATTGTCCGTCGTCCGTCGTCCGTCAACATTTTGATTCAAATGACATCTCCTCTGAAACCTCTAGGCCAATGTTGGTGAAACTATGCAGGAATGTTCCTCGCATGAAGCTCTACCAAAATTGTTCAAAGATTTCCATTCCATGCAGAACTCTGGTTGCTATGGCAACAAATAGGAAAAAACTTTAAAAATCTTCTTCTCTGAAACCACAAGGGCTAGAGCTTAGATATTTGACATGTAGCATTGTCTAGTGGACCTCTACCAACATTGTCCAAATTATGACCCCCGGGTCAAAATTGACCCCGCGCGGGTGGGCACTTAGTTTTTGCATAGGCATATATAGGAAAAACTTTAAAAATCTTCTTCTCTGAAACAACAAGGCCTAGAGCTAAGATATTTGGCATGTAGCATTGTCTAGTGGACCTCTACCAAGATTGTTCAAATTATGACCCCCGGGTCAAAATTGACCCCGCGGGGGTGGTCACGTAGTTTTGCATAGGAATATATAGGAAAATCTTTAAAAATCTTCTTCTCTAAAACCACAAGGCCTATAGCTTAGATATTTGGCATGTAGCATTGGCTAGTGGACCTCTACCAAGATTGTTCAAATTATGAGCCTCGGATCAAAATTGACCCCGCACGGGGGTCACTTAGTTTTACATAGGCTTATATAGTAAAAACTTTAAAAATCTTCTTCTTTGAAACCACAAGGCCTAGAGCTTAGATATTTGGCATGTAGCATTTGCTAGTGGACCTCTACCAAGAATGTTCAAATTATGACCCCGTGTTAAAATTGACCCCGCACGGGGTGTCACTTAGTTTTACATAGGCTTATATAGGGAAAACTTTAAAAATCTTTTTCTCTGAAACCACAAGGCCTAGAGCTTAGATATTTGGCATGTAGCATTGCCTAGTAGACCTCTTCAAAGTTGTTTCAAATTATGCCCCTGGGGTCAAAATTGACCTTGCCCGGAGGAGATCAATTGTTTTACAAAGGTAGGAAAACGTATTTGGTATATAACATTATCTAGTGATCTTCCACCAGGCAAGTGGACTTGTACCAAGGTGAGCGATATAGGGCCTTCTTGGCCCTCTTGTTTTTTAAACGAAGTGATAATGGGTTTGCTGTAAGAGTAATCACTTGAGCATAATAACGTTCTCAATATAACTTTAAAATCACAGTTATACTGCAGTTATTTAAAATATTTTTCATATCCTGCAATAAAAGTAAAATGTCATAATATCATAAAACTGTTTATATAAACAACAAGAAACAAGTTATGAATCAATTATCTGTACAAATCAATAAAATTTATGGTCCTAGTATTGTACTGCATGTCAAGTCTACAGACACATTGCTGGACCTAACCAGACAGGATTATAACTGATTTAGAAGGATTTAGAATAGAGTAAATGCGTTCGAGTAAGGAACCAGGTCACTGTCGTAAATAGAGGATAAAATCCTCAAAACCTTTACTTCGGAATAAATAAATTGTTACCATACTTTACGCAAAGGTAGCTGACATGAAGATAGGAGAGTCAATTTAAAAAAAAAAACAACTTTATGCAGGGGTTGCTTCCCTACAACTGCCGAAATTTCTACCAACAATAACAGAAGGGAGATCACTGTGAATAAAGGAACTATTATTTTATTAGTCCAATTTTTTTTTATTTCTAAGCAAAACTTCAAATACTAATGCGGCATTATCATAAGTGAACACATTTAAATGCACAGCTTTATAAAATTGTCACCAAAAATACACTATGTGCAGTAAGATGCGCATACTGTCACTTTAACATGTGATTTCTAATAATTGTATTATTCAGTTATATGAAAGGGGTGCACACGCTCTTTTTGACGATGAAGAAAGTGGTGACAGCGCTGACTTTCCTTCTTATACGTCACGAACATTAGACATAAGCGATATTGACACTCATTTCAACGACTGGAGAATACCAAAGGAACTTACCAGTTCTGAAATGATCATGGCAACACAATTCTGCGATGCATGTGAGTTTAGCGCTTATTGGAACCTGTGGTCTTTTTGATGGCGATACTATTTATTGAGCTATTATTAGTAAACACTTTTTAAAGTTTTAGCATACTTAACTGTACAGTTTAAAATAAAACAGTGTCAATTTACAAACTGGCTTTGAGTTTAGCATTTAATTAAATTCTATAAATTGTTGGTATAATATTTGTCAATATTCGTCTACATAAAATAGATACACATTTATCTGAACTCAAACGGTAGATCCACGTTTTTTTCACGGAATAAAATATGCAGTACAAAACCAGGGAATGTACATACCAATATGAAAACAAGTCAAATGTCTTGAAACGTAACTCAATCATTCCCGACCACTAAAACATGTATGTCATTTTGTTTAAATTTATGTAAATTTATGCAGCGCAAACACGAATAAAAGGAAAATTGAAGGTCATCTGTAATGAAATGACCAGTAGCAAAACCGACATTAAGTTTAATTAAAACCTATATCCAACAAATCCTTACTGTTGCATCAAAGGTGCCACTGGAAATACTCTTTTGCGACCAGGAGCCACTGCTTTTGTTAGCTCATCTGGGCTGAAGGCTTTTGATGAGCTATTATTATGGGTAGGTGTTCCGGCGTCCAATTTACGTTGTCCATCGTCCGTTATCAAAATTTTACTTCAAAGCTCTTCCTGAAACTACATGTCAATTTTTGCCCAAATTTGCCCTTTACAGTTCAATCATGTTTTATTGTTATACATGTACATATAACATAAAGACACATACATTCTATTGTAACATTTACAGAACATAATGGATTGGGCCACGAGTTATACCAACTCTATGTTTACAAATAACATGCCCTCAGATTTCTTAGAATTGAACAACAATTGGAAATTAAATAAACAAACTAAGAAAACATAATTATAAAGAAATATGTTAAAAGTCTTCAAACCAAATGTCAAGAATAACTTTAAACTGCTTTTTCCTATAAACGAATAACCTTGCACTAACTTCATTCTAAAAAGGAAACGGCTAGGTAGCCGGTTCTGTATTATTATTATTAATTATTTTAAAGTGTCAGAGTGAGCTGTTAAGTACACTCACCGTCCGGGTACGCCGTACGTCGGCCGGTCCGACCACCATTTCCTTCTACGGACATCTCCTCTGAAACCACTGGACAAATATTGATGAAACTTGAAACAGATATTTCGTGCATGAAGATCTATCAAATCTGTTCTAACAATTCCATTCCATGTAGAACTCTGGTTGCTATGGTCAATAGGAAAAACTTTTACCTGAAACCACAAGACAAGCTTATATATTTGGCATGTAGCATAGCCTAACGGACCTCTTCCAAGATTGTTCAAATCATGATCCCCGGACTAAAATTGACCCTGTCCAGGGGGTCACTTGATTTCACATAGGTTGATATAGGAAAACACTTAAAATCTACTTCTCTGGAAACCACAAGGCCTAAAGCTTAACTATTTGGCGTGTAGCATAGCCTAAAAGACCTCAACCAAGATTGTTCAAATCATGTCTCCCGGATTAAAATAGACAATTTTTGCCTCACGAGTCCATAATTATATACAAGAGAGCAACACTTCAGTAGATTCTTCTTCACATTACTTGCTTGAAAACATCTTGATATTGATTACTTGGTACCCAGCTTGCTCAGGTTAGCGCCTTCGGACCAATTTAGCCTATTGTTGATTTTTTCCGTTTTAAGCTGAACAAGAGCTTAATATCAGTGAAATAGATTGGAAGAAGGCAACTGGAGCTGTCGACAAGGTGTTATGTCTGTTGATGAAAGAAATACTGAAAGAGGCAGGCAAATACGAAGGCCTTGTCATAGAAAAATATGTAAAACAAGGTAAGTGTTGTATTCTAATAGACTAAATGTATTTGTGTATATAAAGACAGCATCATGAAAAAACATTAACGACACAAGTCAGATCATGTTTAGTTATTTCATTTTTTTTTAATGTCCGGGAAATTGTTATTTTTTCTGAATTGTTTATTATATTGCTATTGGCACCTAATTTTACTCAGCATCTCAAAATTTGAAAAGGCAAGTTGAGGTGTTTTGCCCGTCTCGTACCGTAATTAGGCAGTTGCTTGTTGCAAAATGATTAGACGCTAAGCTTACAAAGGATTTAAAAATCCATTTACAATTGAATCATTTCCTTTTCTCGAAAGCTGAAGCGAAGGAACGGATTTCATAAGTAAACTTTCCAATACCTTAATGATCAAACAGCTTTACTATGACCCTGCGCTGTTGAAACATGGGTTCTGCAATATGACAACTCATTTTCAACTGTTATCATTTTTTTTATACCATTCAGTCCTGAACCGGCGAATTCTTCTTTGTGTCAGTTAATCTATGAGTCTTTTTCCATTTCTTGGTCCTTTTCAGGCAGTTCTCGGGAAGGTCTTAAAGTCGGTGCTGCAGACGAGTTTGATGTACTTCTTCAGTACCACTTTGAAAACTTAGATTACGAGGTAAATGTATACACACTGTATCGTGAATTTCAGCACCTTTCAGGAAGTGGTTGCAGAACAGTTTCAGATCGACTTTTTTAACAAACTGGAATACACAACAAAGTTATCAACCACGACTGTGATTAGAGACAGGAAGAAGTTTCCCTTTTCTGCTGCCGAAGGGCATGACATTTAACAATCAAACCGTCCGTCTTTTCCTACTTACTTTGTCTAGGACATGACTTAAAATAGTTATGGAATTGCCTTCAAACTTGTAATATTGGCAGATGATATCAAGGGGATTTTGCAGTGTTCAGGTGTCATAAATGAAGCATGTGTCACTGTTAGTCATTTCCTCTTTTTCAATTTTGTTGTCCGGAGCATAACTTTAGAACTGTGAAAGGGATTAACTTCAGTCTGTGAATACAGGTAGATGGTAAAAAGGAGAGATGCAGTGTTTCAGAAACATAACTCTAGTTTTAATATTTTTCAGAAATGTCGTTTTCATTTTCCCTTGTCGAGATAATTACTTTAAATATCCAAGGGATGGTCTTTATACATGTTGTCAAGGAAAAGCGGTATGTAACTAAAGGGTGCCAGGGTCAGATATTAGGATCTCTCACCGGCAACTTTAAAAAGCTTTCTTCTCTGAAACCACAAGGTCTAGAGCTTAGATATTTGGCATGCAGCATTGCCAAAGTGACCTCTGCCAAGATCGTTCAAACCATGAACTCCGTGCCAAAATCGACACTGGCCGGGTGTCACTTGATTTTTAGCTCGACCGTTCGAAGAATAAGGAGGCTATTGCACTCGCCCCAGCGTCGGCGTCGGCGTCTGGGTTGGTTAAAGTTTTTAATAAAGTCAAATATCTTGAATACTATCAAAGGTATTGACTTGAAACTCAAACTATATGTTTACCATCAACATCTACACCTGAGCAAACAATCCCAATAACTCTGTTTTGATTTTTGACAGATTTATGCCCCTTTTTAACTTAGAATATTTGGTTAAAGTTTTTTATAAATTCAATTATCTTGCATATTATCAAAGGTATTGACTTGAAACTCAAAATATATCTTTACCATCAACATCTACACCTGAGCAAACAATCCCCATAACTCTGTTTTGATTTTTGACAGATTTATGCCCCTTTTTAACTTAGAATTTTTGGTTAAAGTTTTTTATAAATTCAAATATCTTGTATATTATCAAAGGTATTGACTTGAAACTCAAAATATATCTTTACCATCAACATCTACACATGAGGAAACAATCAGCATAACTTTGTTTTGATTTTTGACAGATTTATGCCCCTTTTTATCTTAGAATTTTTGTTAAGTTTTTTATAAATTCAAATATCTTGCATATTATCAAAGGTATTGACTTGAAACTCAAAATATATCTTTACCATCAACATCTGCACCTGAGGAAACAATCCTCATAACTCCGTTTTGATTTTTGACAGATTTATGCCCCTCTTTAACTTAGAATTTTTTGTTGAAGATTTTTTAAAATTTAAATATCTTGAATACTATCAAAGGTATTGACTTAAAACTGTGTCTACCATCAACATCATCATCTGAGCAAACAATCCCCATAACTCTGTTTTTATTTTTGACAGATTTATGCCCCTTTTTAGCTTTGATTTTTTTATGGACTTGAAACTGAAAATGTATGTTTACTGTCAACATCTGCCCCAATGTTTTTGATTTTTGACATATTTATGCCCCTTTTAACTTAGAATTTTGTCACAGTTTTTACCAGACTAACATGGAAATACTCGAAATGGCTTTCTTTTGAAATATCATGAATAATTATGCAGCATGCAGCGGTCATGCTTTTTTAATTCAATACATATCAATTTTGAAAAGTTACAAAGTTATTCATGATCAAATTTACAAGGTTTTGTATTTCTTTGAAATTATCCCCTCCTTCTCCCTCCAGTTGGCTTACAGAATCCAGAGTAAGGCTTTGAATGTAATGTACATTTACAAAGGTCTTTGAACAAGTTTCATATCTTTGACCTTTATTCTTATAGACAATTACACAATACTCCTGTTCTTAGGCAAAAAACCCAATTTACCAACAACCTTTCGAATAGTCGAGCGTGCTGTCATGTGACAGCTCTTGTTAAGATATGCTTTAATGGGGAAAACTTTTTCTTGTTTGTAACCAATAGATCCAGAGCTTAGATATTTGGAATATATCATTATTTAGTAAACCTCTATGACGATTGTTCAAATCAGAACCCCCAGGTTAAAATTGACCCTTATTGCTATTGAAGACCTTGTAATGGTAGCCAGGTGAGCGATACAGGGCCATCTTGGCCCTCTTGTTTAGTTACTCCCCGTTTTCATTTTTGTCCGTAGCATAAGTTGAAAACTATAGTTGACTTATGAGGAGTAAAGGTACAATGTGTCTAAATAGTATCCTCGGAATTTTTTTTTTTCATTTTGCTCTGGATTCGGAACGAATGATCATATATGTATGTAATATGACAATATTTTTTATTCACGAATTATACAGGTTGTCCACGTCAGCTCAGGTGGTTACTTATTGCCAGAGCTTGCTTATTTTCGTGTGGACAGTACAATGAGCCGACTGTCGCAAACACACAGCCGATTATACAAGAAGGACGTGTTTACCGAGATGGATGGCGAACCGTATATAAATACTAGAAACCTTCAAGAGAAAGTATTTACATCTTTAATTGCCTCTGCGTCATCAGTAGTCGCAAAGAACGTTAACCAGGGTGATTACCAAGAAAACTCTGGATTCAAATTAAAGATTCGCACAAACCCACCTTCCGTCAATATAGGAATTGAGCTTACAGATGAAGATGGTGAAAACGCAGTTATGAAACGCCTAGATGAATTAGTGTTGGAGTCGAAAAGGCCAGGAGCCAGACGTAAACAAGCAATAGTGATCGATGTGGACATAGTTCCAGGTAATAAGAACAGGGTTATTTATATCATTTTGCACATTGTAGGGTAGTTATACGGAGTGAGTCAAAGTAAAGTTTCAAGATTTGATTCATCTAA
>JAFMSR010000016.1:39172815-39187688 GCA_022818135.1 Saxidomus purpurata
TACACCTACTGTCCTTCCCAAACACTCACAAAAAACACTAATTATAACGCACAAGTTTCTCGCTATTTCAATACACAACCAGTCACTGTGTAGTTTTCCAGTACACTCCAGCCGAATGACTCGGATGACCTCTACTTCTGTGTTCATCCACTCTGAAGAAGTAATCCTATAAAAAACAATTTAAACACTGTAAGTTCTTAATAGACAGTCTGAATTAAAATCATCATGCAAAATCTGGACTGCAGCTAATGTTTTCTCATCACAAATGCACATGAAATCTCAAAAATGAAATTTTCACTTGGGACTAATTTAGCACCCTACGACCCGGAAGCAAAACAATACCGGTGTGACACCATATACCTTCCTGCAGTCGTTTGAAGTTTTATGTACTATTTTTATTTGTAACATGTTCTTATCATATGCGGCATTCAAACAGAAGATTGATCTGGTCTGTCTTGCACTACTTTCGCATAGTGCATGTTTACAGTTGTTATTCGCACATAGCACGGCTAAAATTCTTGCAGGGTTTGAAATGTGGTATACTAACTTAGGCCTTGGGGACTTTCAGTCCCCAGGCCAAAAACAACAAATAACATACACTATATTCCTTGATTTTGAAACACATTTTAGTCCGTGAAAACAAACGTGGTTCTACCGTTTCAGCTCAGATACGTGTGTCTATGATAATGACAAATATTATACCAACAACTTATAGAATCTAATTAAATGCAAGTTTGTATATTGACACTAATTTAAACTAACTGTACAGTTATGTATGCTAGAACTTACGAAAAATGATTCTATAATGGCTTTGTAATAACCTCGCCATTAAAATGATCGCAGGTTCTAATAAGGGCAAAACTTACATGCGTAACAGAATTGTGTTGCCAGGCTCATTTCAGACCTGGTCAGTCTCTTTGGTAATCTCCAGTCACTGAAATTAGTGCCAATGTCACTTATGTTCAAGCAGTGACTTTTTTCACCGTGAAAAGGGGCCCTTTCGTATAACTGAAATTATACAATAAATAAAACTTACGTGTTAAGTATTCAACATAATTTAACACTGGATTTCTTGTGCTGTACTTTGAAATGTTATCCCTGTTACCTTTTTAGATTGTCCTTGATATGAAATCCAACATCCATCTCCCTGTCAGCTATCTTTACGTCAGGTATGGTAACATTTGTTTATTCCGAAGTAAAGTTGTTGAGGATTTAGGGTATATTTACGACAGTGACCTAATTACTAACTCAAAGACATTCAGTCTAGTCTGAACCATTTTGATAAAATTCACCAACTCTTAATTTTGTGTCAATACTGATGTTCCTACACTGACATTCAAAAAGCTATTTTCAACAAATTCAAGTGGAAATATTCTATGGTTACTTGAAATTCTCCTGGTCTTTCGAACAAACAGAAAAGGTCACTGGCATACAGTATTACATTACCTTTAAACTCTAAGAGTGTGACCTTGACCTTTGAGGTAGGGACGTGGGTCTTGCACACAACACATTGTCTTGATGTGCTGAACATTTGTGCCAAGTTATTATAAAATCAATCAATGCATAACAAAGTTACAGTCTGGACACGAATGTGTGTATATATACAAGATTCCATTACCTATTAACATTAAAATTCTTCAATGCATGACAAAGTTACAGCCCGGACACGAAAATATTTAAGGACAGACGCACGGACAGACGCACGGACGGTGTGATTTTAATATGCCACCCTTCGGGGCATAAAATATCAGGTCCCTATGACCTTTGTGTATATGAACTCAAATCGTTATATGCAAAACAAGACTTCATTCAGATGCTCCTCACAAAGTTGGATGAAAATCCAACAAGGGGTTTTAGAGATAATGTTTAAGTTTTAGGCCTCCGTGACCTTGACCTTAAACTACATGATCCTACATCGTAATATGCACAGCTAGACTTCAAACTGATATTTACTTAAAAGTCTGATGCAAATCCAACAGTATGAGAATCTTTTTCATGTTTCAGGCCTCTGTGACCTTGACTTTTGACTTTATGACCCAATATTGTAATATGCACAACTTGACTTCATATTTAAGCTTCCCTAAAAGTCTGATGAAAATCCAACAAGGGGGTTTTGAAAGCGGACAAAACCTTTCCAATTTCAGGACCTTTGACTACTACTGAGTATATGATCCAAAATTGTAGTATGCACAATTAGACTTCACCCTGAAGTGTTTATTGTTTTGGAGATGAAGAACAGACACCGGTATCGCAACGGCGGAATAAAAAGAGGGCGCCAGTTTGACAACTCAAGAGTGACATCACAACAAATAGTATCTGTCGTGTTGACGCACAGCGAACTTTCTTTCTTTCTCCCTGTTCTAGCAGTTGTTTGGTGTTGGTGGCAACGCCAACACGAAAAAGTACGGCAAATAACAGGCAAATATATATATATAGCGAAATAACAACAAAACACAACATAGATTGTTGTCATAAATGCTGTATTACCGACCCCGCCAGAACGACAACACGATATCACAAGACATAAAAAGCACACAAATTTATTACAAACAACTTAGTTACAAAGCTTTTACAGGTAACATGTGCAAGGGAGAACAGATTTTCTTCCCAATTACAAAATTAGATTTAAGTGTTTTGAGGCTTGAATGCCATTTCTGTGAAGATTCGAGACACTATCAAAGTAAGTTATAACTTAGTAAGACTAAGTTCGGTTGATCAGAAGAACACACTCATGCATTAAAAGGAAAAACATACCACCGTCTTCTTTTTCTTTTCTTTGCTGTCTTTCAAAAGCTTGTATCCAAGTCCAAAAAGTCCTACACCGGCAGCAATACCGGCCGCTATACCAAGTCCCATAGACAACTATATACCGATAGAACATACATATACATGTTAAGTACTAGTAGTAGATATAAAATTTTGCAAATTGAAGCAATCAGGTTCGTGGTACCCTTTAGTACAGATACGTTGCGGGAAGAATCTGGGATCGTTGATCTCCAAAACATTAATTGCCAAGAATTCATTTGAAAATTACATGGATTTTTAATTGAAAACTTACTAATAGTAACCGCAGACACTGGTTTATAAGTCTGCATTTATCTAACAGGAGCAAATGCAACTAGAGTTATCACTTAATGTGATTCATAGTCCAAACCAATGAGCAAGAGTTCGATCGATGGTACGTAGAAGTGGATAATATGAATAATGTTATATGCACCTAGAGACATTAAGTGTTACAATCATGATGTATATAAAGTTCGAGAGCAAAAAAGCAAATGCATACAAGACTGCATATTTTCATGTCACTTACTCCATACTTGAAATTGTGGATCCTTGACGCAAGTTAAATGATTTTTTTTCACAGGCTTAAGGAGATAGGTCTCATTACTTTTGACCTTAAAGTGATATTATGCGCATCTTACTGCACATAGTGTATTTTTGGTGACAGTTTTATAAAAGCAATTTCCGGTTGCTGTGCATTCAAATGTGTTAATGAAAATGCCGCATTGGTATTTGAAGTTGGTGCTTTAGAAATAAAAAAAATGGACTAATAAAATAATAGTTCCTTTTTTCGCAGTGATCTCCCTTTAATCACTTTTTAAAGTCGTAAAATAAATACCCGTGTATGGGTAGTGCATCTATATTCAGCGATACCTCACACAACTAGCTCGGGAAATACCCATACAACGGGTAATTTGTTGGCATGTACCTTTATGTAGACCAGCTTGCACTACCTCAAAGAAGTGTTGCATCTTGGGCGCAAACAAAAACACCAAACAGCGGATCGCAAAATCACATCAAAAATTGGAAAACGCTCACCGGCAAGAGTTTCTTGTCGTGGCATGGGTGTATTTCGTATCGTTGACAAGCTTGTAATGTGTCGATAGACTTTAAACGCGCAAGTCTTAGAGCATTATGCAAACTTCACAAAATTGAAAAGGTGGTGCTTTTTAAGAATAACGTTTATACTTATACCCCCACAAACTGAGTCTGGGAGTTTAGGTGTATTCCATTTAAGTTCGGCTGTTCCTTTCTATTCCTCCATGAAAACGTTGTTCGTCTTATAATATAAACGCTGTTGCAGATATTGCAGACGTTATCGGAAGTGTAGAAAATTTTGTGGGTATTTGAATGTATTAACTTATGTCAGTTTTAACAGCCCCTAACCACAGTTTCTGTATATGTAGCTAAAACGTTACTTTATTGTCATAAAACGCTAAAATATGTTACCAAAGTGCGCTGATTGTAAAGAAACAAATGACTTACATCGCTGTCATCCTTCTTTTTCCGATCGTCGTTCATTCTCTGCTAACAATATGTCAGTCGTACTGAAAATGCAAAACAGACCTTTAGCACGGAGGTGAATCCAAAATTACAGCAGCAACTCAGTATAAGTATGCTGCAATTTCAGTCCCCACTATTTTTATTTCTTGTTTTCAAAAAGTAAAAACGAATTCTCTCCCTCTTAACTCTCAGCTACCGCAATTGAATGTGTGAAAATCTCCGAAACAGCTGTGAAAGACATTTGGTCATACGGTTTGACATTAGAGGGCTGCATTATTTGACGCAAATAATAAAAAAGATTGCTAATATAATCAATCGTATCGGTGAATTTCATGAAGCGTATGCACTAACCCATCTACCGGCAGTGTATCAGTGAAGAACTTTTAGTTCCAATTGTATTGATATGTCAATTACGAAGATGTTTTTTTTTTTCATTTCTCGTTTCTCAAGCAAAGTACAAAATTTGCCTTATTATAATTTATACATGTTAATTTAACACGTGACCAACACGTGACTTTGGGCACATCATCTGCAAACTTTGTAAAATGTATTATGATGTAGATAGCTCCTCTCTGTAAATATATTTAATGGGTACTTTGACTGAAATCGCTTTAAAAGATTGAACAGAAAAAAAACACTTAGAGAAATGTACGAGCCGACAAGAGTGTCAAACAGTCACAAAATACGCCCGTCAAGGAGGCAGAACTCAGTATCTGACAGTCCATTGGTTTTGTAAAACATGTTAGAACTATACAGCGGACAGAGCTAATTCGTCTGTTTGAACTATAGGGCTGAGGCTTATTTCATCATTTTTCGATAATTAAAGTGGAATTATGCGCATTTTTTTCAAGTAAAACTCCAGCTGAAATAGGTGTGTGTAAGAAAGGGTTGGGGAAATAATAGTTTTTAACCCAATACACACCACTCTAGACAGAGTAAATTGGAAACTGGGTAATGTTATAATATGTATGCCGACATCAAATCATGCGTTTCAGTGAATCACTTTAATTCACCATTTTTTAAGCAATTGTGGTGTCCGTCAAGGGGAGAATTTGTCACCGATATTTTTTTCAATTTACCTTAATGACCTTGAAAAGTATTTAGAGGAACACAATCTCGGAATAACGGTTAATTTGCAAAATGACCAAATTGATATATACATGTATAACGAAACATTCGTCTTTCTTTATGTAGCTGACACCAAAGTGGTTAGTAAACACCCTGTATCATTCCAGTCGACTTTGTATTCATTTGTCGCATACTGTGGCAACTTCATATAAATATGAGCTAGACAAAGATCATGATCTTCGGGTCAAATAAACCAGATAACTTTTCCTTTACCATAGATGGAAACCCAGTTATGTCTTTTATTGTTGAGTAATATCCGTTAGATATTAAGTGCTGAAATTTTCACAAATATTTTCTAAGGTATTCTTTTGGATGTATATGTAAAATAGAATTGGTTTTCAATGATAAAATAGAGCCTAAGACTGTAAATGACAAGATAATAAGAAAAATTTCATTACATTCCATGGTTCCTAGGCAACAAAAGATTATATTGGTATTCTCTGTGTTTCAGTTGTTGCCTAAGAACTATGTAAGCATTTTGCTGACTTTTTCAGATATCAAAAACTGAAAAATATATCCACAAAGAAGCATGAAATCTTGTGTATTCTTGTCTAATGGGATAAAATTTGTACACCCTTTTGTGTCGCCAGTTTAGAGAAAATGCGATACATAGGGATAGCTTTGTCAGTCCATCTGTCCGTCCGTCACAAAAACTGAACATTAGCTTAAACTTTGCCATTTCTTAAGATTTCTTCATCAAACTTTCAAATTGCATTGCTTATGACAAAAAGGTCATGATGCCGCCAAATAATGTAGGTTAAGGTCATATTTGACAGAGTTATGCTCCTTTTTGTACTTAGATTTTGTCACAAAATTCTGACAAAGTCTAAGAGGGCGACAAAAGTGTCCTACTGAACTCGGCATACGGATCACACAACTATACTAATAAAAAAAATATTTTATACCTTTTGACACTTGTCTGCACGAATAAACTAAATCAAAATGACATTTAAAGCATAATATTGAAGAGAAACTCTTTTAAGCGCGAAATATGCGTTGTGTGCGACGTTAGTGTATTGACGTCATCGGACAATAAAGTAGTAACGGACGTTATTAACGTCATGCGTATTTTAGGGCCAATTGAATGCACTCTTACAAATGATGATTGCACAATGTGTATTGCATGTACATACAAAACGGATTTTTTTTCTGTCAGGCCGTATTTGATGGTTGAATAAAAGCTGTATTTTAATGAGAGGAAATTTGGTAGGTAGTTGGTAATTGGATATTCGAATAACCAACTACCTACTAGTCGGTAGATGGTTATTCGTAATTCCCAACTAGATCTATATAACAGCTGGTAGTTGGTAATTCAATACACTATCACCAGAATGAAATATTCGAACACACCATACCCTTTTCTAACACATAATAAAGCAGGGGACCTAGTTATTCGTGTGAATCCCCGACTACCTACCAGAAGGTAGTTTGCATGTATTCCGCTCAAAACAGAAAGTATTTTTCCGGAATGAATGTAACGTAAATATAACAAGTTAGATGTATTCTACAACATTGTAACATCTCCTTCTCCCTACACCCACCAGGGGACTCAGTTGGTTATTCGCATGAATCCCCAACTACCTACCAGAAGGTAGTTGCTAATTCGGAATATGCATGTATTTTAGAGAAAACATATAGCTTTTTTCAGGAATAACTGAAATATTAATTAATATTAATTTTACTATTTTTTGTTGTTCTCTGACCTTTGACCTCTATGTCAGCAAATGACCTTTGTCCAGTTAAAAATATTTAGACCTAAAAAATTCCAGTAATTACTAAGTATTAGAAATATATCATACTTATGAATATCTGTTGCCTCAAATTTGTTTTATAAATGTTTTTGTGGCATTACCCCTGTTAAGGAATTTTAGGTTTTGTTGCCATGGTAGCATTTGTCAAAGCTATTTTTAGACACTTTTGGTCAGGCTACGACCCTTAAGAAATCACTTTTCAGAATCCTCATAAAATTTCCTACCAGGAACCAATTTCAGCTTATTTGGCGCTTTCCGTTGCAATAAAACCCTACCAGTCCCTGGACTAAAACGGATCTATAACCAGATATTAAAATATATTCTACAACATTGTAACATATCCTTCTCTCTACATCCACCAGGGGACTCAGTTGGTTATTCGTGTGAATCCCCAACTACCAACCAGAAAGTAGTTAGTTATTCGAACTTTGCATGTATCCTCTCAAAATAGAAGTGTTTTCCGGAATAAATGTAACGGATATAACAAGATAGATGTATTCTACAACATTGTAACATCTCATTCTCCCAGGGGACTCAGTTTGTTATTCGCGTTAATCCCCAACTTTAATTATCGTCGTGATCATCGACATTTCTGTAGAACGCCATGACCTTCTTATTATGACTTGTTTGCTTATTTGCGGCAGATATTTCATTATATGCAGTAGATCTTTTATTATATGCAGTAGATATTTAATTATATGTGGTAAATAATTCATTATGTGTGGTATTAGTTACTTTATATGCTGTACTTTCTTTGTTATATGTAGTACAACTCTTCTTATATGTGGTGTTACTGTCTTTATATGCAGTGCATTCGATTTTGTGTGCAGTACATAGACTGTGATAAGACGGCCATGACGTTCAATAGAAGTGTCTGGAATCTACCTTTAAAGAAGCACATAGTTGACGACGATGATCATGACGATAATGAAAAAAACTCTCCCCCAAGGAAAGAGCCACATATCTCGCAAGTGTGTACACTAGTTCTCTCAGTTCCTCCAGCTGAAAAAAATGCAGTTCAGCATCTAATAGTTTTGATAAAGATTTTATCTGATTTTACATTAAGTTGGTCTCAGAAAACTTCGTAAACTTCTAACCAATAGACCGCGGGATAAAACCCGTTTCTCGGCGGGATAAAACCCGTTTTGTGCTGCAGATAATATTTTGAAGGGTAACACTTTTCTGGATTTTTTCTATTAGTTTTTATTAATACATGTGTAATGATATTTTTCGCAAAGACTGATATGAAGACCTCTCAGGCCGTTGACATTTGATTCATACTTTCTTCGTTTCTTTTGCTGAAAGTCGGCGGTATCAGCTGACTGGTGGCAATGGCGTCTGGGTTGTATGGCTCAATGCCGGTAACAATAAATGCCTCCCGAACAGAAGAAGGTGTCGTCTGCTCAACTGCATGCCTCAGCACAACAGGGAACTTGGATTTTCCAATGGTCAGGTTGGGGTTTGCGAACCCAAGGTTCGCTGCCTGTGCACTAAATCGATCAAATACCTATTTATAAAAATATCAAAAAGTAAGTCATAGAATAAAAACTAATTTCAGTACTTATTTACATTTACTACATTTATGTAATATATGTAATGTATATATAGTGTTTTGTATGTTTAATGTTTTGTTCTGTATATGTGTTTATTGTGCTCTCCCTGATGTGGAGGAAACAAAGGTATCTATCTATGTTGAGAAATCATAAAGCTGTAACAACACTTACAAACTACACATTTGAAATTTTAGTCATAAAACATTTTAATATATACACCTAGAAAAAAAAAGCACCCCCAGGGAAGTATGTAGTGACTTTAAAAAATGATATCATGAAATCACCTTCAAATAAACGAAGGAAAAAAATGTTGTAAATCGTTAAAGCAACACTGCACGAACTGCTGCGAGTGTTAGTCAGGGTCAGAGTGGTCATCCAGGCACAGTGTAGGTTTACTCTGCTATTGAACGTAAGAAGTACTGATGTCATCTGAAGCCTCGTAATTGCATTTTTAACTCTAATTCGCCACCTAAAATCTTCCTATGAGGCTATGACCTCTACAGTTCAATACTTAAATGTGTTTTTGATTTCGGTTAAAACGGCACCCGTTTTTTGTTCAACAATATCACCCAAAAAGCCCAACATAATACTACAGTTTTGCCGTTTTCTGTTTGTCAGAGGGTTGCTGTTACGGATTACATTTTTCTTCCCTAGCTCAATTTGACGGTATTTTCATGATAAAGCTTCGTTAGATAAGTCAATCTAAACATTTCAGGGGGTGCATAACTTTTTCCTATGTGTATATTTACTTTCACATCTTGTGGCTGCAAGATGTGAGTTGTGTGTGCAGACATACCCAGAAATATAACATCATTATCACGTGCTGTCTCTACCAGAGGGAGGGTCACGTGTGAATCTTGGTTGTCAAGAATAAGAATGGCGAAGGGCGGGCCTCTCTCTATTACAATTTATGAGAAAATTCTCTGGAACCGCAACAGAAAGAGGTCTCCGTCCATGTAACCTGTCTCTGACGTCCCAAAGAGCCAGCTGTCTGACAAACCAGTGTAGTTACGATGTGGTAGAGACTCCTGGAAGAAAACATGATGAAATGCATATGGGTACTATATATAACTTTTCAAGAATAAATAATTTCATTTAGGATTATGGGTTCGAGCACTGCTACAGACTTGACAATATTCTTTTCGTGAGGATGTTTCACAAACAAAAGGTCTCGTACTCGTCCTTCACAAGAAGTTAAACTGCCTGCCTGTAAACTTTAACTGAAATCCAATTGAAACGGTCGTTAAACACGCAGAAAATATCGTTTGTTAAAACTAAATTTATTTTCTAAACTTTCAATATTGTGATATGCATACATGTAGTGTGTACTTAATCGTGAAGGTCGACAAACTTGCACCTATTATACTGGATAATAATAGGTTATTTACAGAACATAGCGACTTACTTTGTAGATTACTATCGACGGAAGTATCTTGCCGTCTGCACATGTTAACAGTGTTTCGTGCTCGTTGGTGATGTTTTTGCTGAAAAATACATGACCTTGCTTGGGCCCAATCACCTTGGTCTGATGTCTCTCTTTTCCAGAGAATCTCACATTAAATATCTGCAGATACGGAAGTATGTTTAATGTAAGGAAGTATTCCTAATAGATGGAAAACAAAACTTAACTTTGAAAAATACATGCATTGCTTACTTAAATTATGATAGGGGAATTTGTTCAATAAATTCAAGATTATGGTACACTTGCACTAAATGTTTAAAGCAATTACCCGAGACTCTTTGTTTTTGATTCCATTATCATAAAGCACTTTATCCAACAACTGAAACCATTCATCCATTGTTTTTGACTTGACATTCTGGTTCTGGATTTGTTCATATTTTCTAGCGTCCTCTCAGAGAGTTGAGGATGGCGTTTTAGAAGACCCCTGAACCATTTGTCTGATGGCCCGAAATTCTATTAACAGTAACTGTTGTAACACGGCATAAAAATGTATTATAAATATGTAAGAGAATCGCTGCTGCGTTAATATCTTTTTTGTACATCACATTTACATTTCTAATGTTCAGAGAAGTAAGTCATAAAAGCTGTTTCTTAAATTTTGCGAGACATTCAATGTAATTTATGTTTTTGTTTACTTTTTTACCTTCCCATAGCATACTTCTTACATAACTTGTGTCATAAGTTCGAAACAACGCCAAGGCAACACCTGTTCAGAAAACACAATGGTGCTGGTTTTCATCCTGAAACAGACTCGGGGGATACTCGACTGATACAATGAAGTGAAGTAAAATGAATTTAAATAAACTCAATTACCTGACGCAGACATAACATCTAACCATAGTCCTCGTCATAGGGAAGCCCTGACCTGCCATATACTGAATAAACGCAACAAGGCCCGACTCTTCTTCAGTAGTCAAAAAGGCGTGGGCATTTTTTCAAATTAATTAGCAGTAGTATTTTCACGAGCGCGAAGCGCGAGTTTAAATGTGAAAATTGTATCACTTTGAGTTGAGATATATTCCATCCATACCCACCTAAAAACAACAAATTTTCTTTTTATTTTATGCGAACTATAAAACAAAAGCTAAATTATGTATATGCACCACTGAAAAAAGAAGTTCCGGAAGACTTATTTCACCCACACTGTGACTGATATGATATCTATCATCACTCTATATTTCACTGATATAACACAGTGCCTTTCATTAGTTAGCATTCAATAAAGCTTTAACTAGGCATTCAGTCGAATAAGCCCTGGCTTGCACGAATCTGTTACTATAATTTAAAGTCATTAACATAGATGATTAAAACAAAAACACTGACTACCATAACCTTTAACTTCGAACTGCATAGCAATGAGACCAGAAACACATTATTGGTGTAAATCAAAGTTGAAACTCTGTTTTGTTTCGGATTTATCAAAATTTAACTAATTTTTAAATTATAAACAACAACTAAATTAGTAAACATTGAACTGAGATTTATTTATATCCAAGGGAGAGCAATGCATGTCATACTGTAATTTATAATTTGTACGAGTTCTTTCCCTTAGATTAAAAAATTGTTCATAAGTCAGCTATTCTTGGTGTTTGAAATTATGTTTTGTCCAAGCGCAGCGCGTATTCGCTGCTCTCTAACTTTGGAAAATCAACAATTATAATCTGAGTCAGTAAATAGGGGAAGAATGCTGATTTCAGGTAGCCGGCGTTTAGACCCCCATCCCCTAGAGGCCCCTCTTCAACCCTGGTACCCCATATATCTACTGATATATTAAAACAAAATAATAAAATTGAAAAAAAAGAAAATTAATTAGAATCTAACACTCAATTTGCAAAGCTATATGATTGCATAATACTAAAAGTAGATCTATCTATAGTACAGTAGAACTTCTCGTCTGCTCACCTAGAAATAGAACAAAGTGGTCTTTTATCGACACCCGGCTTTTATGGACACATCTCCCGATTAATTGGCAATTATCTATTAACTGTCAATCAAATATTGACGATAACACTTATTATGTAATTGATGACGTCACTCGGAATTTTCCTGAATGTCTGCAATTCAAAGCACAACATGGCGCCATTTTTTGAAACAAGACAAGACCACTCCTGACGGAGAAAGTGATTTTTATCACACTTACAAGGCCGATTAAGAACTGAAGGCTTGTATGACGGTTCACGCGTTCCTATTCATTTGTTTTACGGTAAGTGTGTTGCATAGTTCATATCATTTTAGCCCTAGATTTCGTCATAGAAACATGAACTGTGCATTATTTGTACTTGCTTCAAAAGTAAAAGGGGTGTCGATAATACACCCATAAATGTGAACTTTCCGGCTATTATCGACATCACTTGGAGTAGGGGTGTACCTTAGACCCCCAAACGACACTGCCTCTACAAAAAATTATGTTTTCCTATTGAATATGTGTTTCCTGAACATTTTCTGTCTCTCTTTGACAAAAACCCATTTTACGTATATCGTATGTATATATATCTACAGGCTCTGTCCGAAATTAGGGTACTCTGTATTGTAAAAATTACCTTCCTTGGTGATCTTTTTGTCGGGCCTCAATTTTGTGAGCTAAAGTTACCAAAAATCTCGTCAGTAGCTCGAGGAACCGAAGTTTGTTAAGATCGTAACTAGTTTGCTAGTTATAGCAAAATATGTGCTAAAAGTGTTCGAAACTTAAGACAGTACTGATTTATTTTATTTTAGAGACTGTATAATTTGGAATAAGGAAAAAGTCCCGTTCTAAATTCAATTAAAATGTTGTTTAACAATAATTGTTCCCTCTTCGGACTGTGCATACAGTCTAATACAAAAATTATTTTCTTGCAAGATCCAGTTTTGGAATATTTTCATCTGACGCATTACACTGGTTTCGGGATCTGATTTATTCATGTAACATATGGCTTCATGTAAATTGAGGAGATAGGCGGACAGACTGAGCTAAAATGACGATCACAATAATTATTTTGACTATATTATGTGAAATATATACATGTAAGCGATAAATATTTCCCCTACAGAAAAAAGATGTTCGAGGGGATTTCTTTTTCTTCGAAACAGTTTTTGGGTCGATCGTTAAAATCGAACCAAAGTTAACAGAGTATATCGGCCCCTTACGGCCGAACGCACAACATACAAACAAGTAGTTCCATATAAACAGTTGTTTGGCATTATAGCGATTTCTGTTTTCAAAATTATGTAGTAATAATTCTAAATAATTTAAAAACATTTCAGAATAGAATAATATTATTTCGTTGTTATTCTTTAAATGTGTAATTAATCGTAAATACTATTAATGCGCGAACGAACGACTTGGACATACAATTCTATAAGAACTCGTTTTTTACCACAACTCTATAGTCGGTGGACATAGAGCAGTTGGTTGAGATGCTGGAAATTTAAATGCGCTGACTTACTGCGGGAGACGCGAGTTCGAAACCCATCTAAAACAGTTTTGTTTTACTTTTTCTTTCTGTTTTACTTATAATTTTAAGACTTTAAACCATTTTCAATGTTTTACAGCAAATAATCATAGAAAACTTCATTCATGTCAAACTTATAAGGATAATGTTAATAAGACATACTGTATACATATTATTCGATAACAGTAAAGTTCAGTCAGTAGTCGTGTCAGGTTTTGCTTGTACAACCAGAATTGGTTTCCTTGGGTTCTTTTCGGGCCATGCCTCAACATCAATCATCACCAATTTCAAGAATATTTAAATGTCAGTTTTGTTTGTGGGTCCGCTGTGATACTTTGCATCACTGTTTTTCTTGTTCAGTTATTAATTTACTCTGTGTCTTCTTTGATCTTGCTCATTGTTCAGTTTTTGCCTACAATTTAGGATAGGAATTTATTTTGTATTATTGACACAATACACTCAACCCTATGGGCAAATCCCATAATTTTTGAATGACATTAAAAGTTGTGAAAACTTTGAATTTTCAGTTCAGGTTTGTAAAATTCCACTTCTCAGTTACCATTCACAGCTATGATACTTTATAGGGTAGTTGAACATACATGTAGTCACTGAATGCAAAAGGTAAGCACATGGGTTCCTATCAAAAGTAAAGTTTACACATATGGTTAAAGGTCAAACTCTGTGGACATTTGTGTCTCCAGTTTGTTGATAACTTTACTCATGCATGGGTTGCCCTGATATTTACACATGTATGTGTACAGTCTGTGTTGTTCAGAGACAATCGACCCTCCAGCACTTTCAGTCCTTTGATTTTTAAAAAGGGCAGCTCACAAAGTTCTTATTCTGTCTGTCATTACAGGCATGTGCCACCCCCACCTCCCCCCGTACCAATATAAAAATGCATTTCGGTCTAAATCCAGTTCATGTCCCGTTTCTTTTCTTCTTTAACCGGATATTATTTGATGATTCAGGTGTCTTCATAACAGAAATGTTAGCGAGTGTTTGGATTTGATAAGAAACTAACAAAAATCACATAGAAAAACTATTGAGACAAAAGGGACAAGTAGATGGAATTCTACTAGACACCTATGTTGATGCGTTGTATCGGTTGCTTTATATGTATTAATCTGTGAAGCCGGTAGGCTGAGCCCTGTCCTACTAAAGCTATGCTGTGCATCAATGTTTTTCTTGTTTAAATTGTTACGTTATATGATAAGATTTATTTTAAAACATTAAAGGTGTAGATAATAGCCGGAATGGTGTC
>JAFMSR010000016.1:39188188-39280688 GCA_022818135.1 Saxidomus purpurata
AATATTGTTCAAACCATGAACCCCGTGTCAAAGAGTTTTTAACATAGGCTTTATTGAGAGAAAACTTCAGAAATTTTCTTGTTTATAACCACTAGACCCAGCGCTTATATATTTAGATACTTGTATATCATTATCTAGTGGACATCTGTGAAGATTGTTGAAATCAGAATTCCCAGGTCAAAATTGACCCTTATTGTTATTGGTGACCTTGTATTATAGCCAATGCCAATGATAGCCAGTTGAGCGATACGGGGCTATCTTGGCCATTTTATTTAGTTATTCTACGTTTTCATTTTTTTGTTCATAAGTAAAAACTATAGGTGACTTATGAGTAAAGGTACAATGTGTCCAAATAAATCTTTTTCATTTTGTTTAGAATTCGGAACAAATGTGAATATGTGTGTATGTAATATTACAGTATTTTTATTCACAAATTATATAGATTATCCACGCCAGCTCAGGTGGTTACTTATTGCCAGAGCTTGCTTATTTTCGTGTGGACAGCCCAATGAGCCGGCTGTCGCAGATACACAACCGATTGTACAAGAAGGACGTGTTTACCGAGATGGATGGCGAACCGTATATAAATACTAGAAACCTTCAAGAGAAAGTCTTTACATCTTTAATTGCCTCGGCGTCATCAGTAGTCGAAAAGAAGGTCAACCAGGGTGAATATAGGGAACAATTTGAATTCAGCATAAATATTCGCACAAATCCACCTTCCGTCAATATAGGAATTGAGCTTACTGATGAAGATGGTAAAAACACAAAAAAAGCAAATCAGAGTTTTTTGCAAAGCCTAGATGATTTAGGGTCGGAGTCAAAATTTGAGTATGGTCAAGCCCATGGAGCCAGACGTAAAAAGGCAGCAGTGATCGATGTGGACGTCGTACCAGGTAATAAAAACAGGGTTACTCATATTATTTTGCACATTTAATTGTAGTTATACGGAGTAAATCAAAGTCAAGTTTCAAGATTTGTTTCCTGTAAGGAAACAGAATTACCCGGATGCATTAAATTCATCCAAAAGCAGAAAACTGCAACTCCTTCTTGAACAAAGAGTGTGCTTTGGTAGGTGTCTCAAATGCAACAGTTCCAATGTCCCCGAGCAACAATTTTAACGGAAATCCGACAAACTGTCACAAGGCGTAATTTAATGATCTGAAAAATTCACTATACTATTAACAATGTGACAGCAATTTCAACTTGTGAAAACAAGTTTGTAATAAAACAACGTTACATTTATGTATTAATATCGATTTTACAAAAAGCACGTTACATTTATGTATTATTATCGATTTTACCGCTTTAAAAGCATATAAGAGTCAACAAAGCCATGTTTTGATAATTCTTCATTTCAGTCTTACTATTTTAATTTTTGTTTAAGGTTTGCGTTTGTCAGATGACAAAGTACCTGATCCAACCAGTAAACGACGCACGATGACATGTCCTACATATGCGGTGTTCAAGTGCCTGACTGAAAACCACAGGTCCGCCCCTCGGTATGGGGCAACACCCTCTCTGCTCTGGCGTATTTGTAGCTCAGGCTATGAAAAACATGTTATTGATGTTGCGCAAGGGAAGAGTCAACAAGGTCACATAGTAAATGCTCTACGTTTTCTAAAGCTATACTTCCCAAAAAACAGGGCCATTGAGCGACACGAACCACCGCCACAGGATGTTACAGTGTTACGTTCCTACCATCTGAAGCATATTGCCTTTTACTGCATTATGTTCTTGAGGGTGCTCAACAATGTTCGAGTCTCAGACGTAGACGTAGCACTAGCTTACATGCTTGCATTTTTAGTGTGTCTTGGTAAGAGGAAACTTCCACAATTCTTCCATGCCAATTCAAACATCACCAGGGAAAAGATGGAGAATCATTCAACAAGGCGATGCGGTCATACAGATCAATGAAAACGGAGATGTCTACAGTGATCATGTATTTGTGTGCAAAAGAAATGGGCTCCTTAGTTTCTGACGACATTGTTGATCAGTTCAGAAACTACGTTTCATCTGGACATTACTACCAGTAGGTACACTGTACTGTGTAATGTCTCACGTGAATGATTATTAGGAAATGAGAAGACATTCTTAACATTTGTCAAAATTGCTTGTTGTTGGTGAGAGGTTTAAATTATTAAATAGGAAAGTTTTAATTGGGTTGATTTGAAATTCCGAGTTCTTGAATGTTTTTGTTCAATATTTGTGTTGCCAGTTTGGTTTGAATGAAGTTTTGTTCCATAGGAAGTTGTCTTTGTTTGAGTTTCAAAAAAGCTTAAAGCTTGGTATAAGGCATGTCGTCACATGAATGGACCATGATATCATATATACATACATTTGTCCAGTCTGGAACATAACTCGTGCCGAAGCTGTTCAAACTTTTTACAAATAAAAAGAAATTGTGACGTTATTAGATGTTAGCCATTTTTGTTTTGAAAAACGCAACACTTTTCCGTTGAATATAGGTTTGTACTTTGAAATGTAAGGAGGTCCTATTTATACACATTCCTAAAGTTTGGTTCTCTTTCTTGTGACACCATGAAAAGCACCTTTTCTTTCGCAATCAACCCCTCGAGTCATGACTCTATGCATATTCGGTACCAATAATTTTCATACCTTCAACCGTTTTTGAGTCCCCTGAAGATCCTAAAAATGAAAATCCGATATAGGTATTGCCTATTTTCATATTATAATTATATTCCAAAAGAACCCTCCACCATCTTTCACTTCATTCATCTGTCATTCTTTTTTCTTCTCTCATTTCTTGTGCTTTTTGTCACAACTGAAACTATGGGTCGGTATTATATGTTATACATTACAGTCCACTTTATTCTTTTCTGGATCGTGGTGTATGTATGTTATAATTGACAGATGTACCAGAATTCACCATTAAGGGCCTCTGTGGCCTCTTTCACGAATTCTCATGGAAGAGTTAAAAAAAGATATCCGCCGAAACCGGTGAACACGCTTCAGAACTGGCGAAATTTGTCCGATGTAAACATTTACAAAAGCGAACGAAAGAAACGATTTGAACTTAAGTTAATATTTAAATATGCTTTAGCTAAAGAAGTGTGTCATTCTGTATGTGCAATTATATTTTCCTTCTTCTATCTGTACTTTGATACAGTTTGACCGGATAATGTAAAATGTGCGTCGGAACTGGCGAACCAAATGAACTGCACAAAATCATGCATAATATAGATTTTATTACACGTATGTTGATCACTCAGACGCTTGCATCTCTTATGCGCTTGCAAACAACATATTCAATCCGTCAGCGTTGTCACTGTGAAAAGGTAACTATACAGTATAATACTATACTTTTAAATGCGTGGGCTTCCGTAGCAGGTGTTTTACAGTACTTTACTGGTACATAATATGACTAACGTTTATTAGCACACTCTATTTTACATACTGGGTGGGGTGCATGTTTTTCATTCTTTTCCTTTAATGTTCAAATGGTCCCAAACATAATTTATTCCTTCAACTCTTATATCTTATAAGTAAAATAGTCATATATTTCATGCACGAAGCAGTAGAAGTAGATAATCATAAATGTAGATAATGTTTGGTTAAGAAATGTTATTACATAGGCCTAGGGTCATTAAACTTCTGTACTTAAAATATTGTTTCTCAAAAATTATTATTATCATGTGTGCAATATACCATGATTTATTAGATATATAAGATCCCTGAATACACTAATAAACTAATCTAGATACTCCGAGTAACAAAAGACAATAATAATATTTAAATGCAAAATGCCAGCTATTTATTTGTTTTTGACAGTTCTACTTTCACTTCCATTTTGAGTTTTTTCACATATTTTTAAACATTCTTTGTTTCAATTTCACTAGATCTATATGTCACAGTTCGGACTTAGTTCACAATTGGGGAGAATATGTGTAAGCGGCCCGGTAGCTCAGTCGGTAGAGCATTCGCCCTGTAAGTGAAAGGCCCCGTGTTCGAGCCCCGGTCTGGCTGCACATTTTTTCTCACCCTGTGACATATATTCATCAGATATATGACTATTCTGCTAATTAAGTATACACATCTGAAGAAAATAAATCATGTTAGGGACCATTTCAAACACTTTACATAAACCTTAAACGAAAACAATGAAAAACGGAGAGAATGAACACGCATCCCCATCCAGAAAGGGAAATAGAGCGTTCTGCTTTCAAATACAGCTTTTTAGCTGTTCATTCGGGTATACTGTTTAATAACCGTTGCTCGTGTATAACGTAAGATTTAAAGTCAACACTTGAGTATATTTTCTACGCAAGCACAGTTTTATAAAACCATCAAAAGAGTGTGGTGTTGCAGCGGTTGTAAAATAGTTCACCTTAATACGGATGCTCATACCGATTTTGATTGCAAACACTTTTTCTACTCTAACATTTTTCTAGTTTATATTTGTTAATGAGCCCAGTCTTCAAAGTTTTTGCTATTAAAGTACCCATTACATATATAATTTACAGAGGATCTACCTACATGATTTTACACTTTACAAAGTTAGCAGATAATACACGTTGTTCAATGTAGGATAGGCAGTAAGTCACGTTGTTATATGCTATCAGTGGGCATACTTTAGTTCAATCCAAAGATATGATATGAATTTTAACAAGGTAAAGTTTGTACTTTCAGTGCGTAAAAAGAAAATTATCAATGTAAAATTGACCAATGAAAAGCAAAAGCATTTTCGATAGGCAACTGGAAGACCGTATGACCAAACATGTTTCGATGATTTTCACACATTCAAAATTATTGAGAAAACTGAGATATAAGAGAGAGAAATTAACTCAGAGTGACAGATTTAGTGGAATAAAGAAACTAAAACATAGTTTATACCATTATCAACATACCCTTGTTGTAAAAAAATTTGTTAACCAAGCCATATAAAATACTGCAAGACGCTCTTATTGTTTTTACAGATATTTTTCAAATTATGCATTTGATACAGAAAAATCAAATAAAATTATGTTGATAATGGTGTTAACTATGTTTTAGTGAATCAGTCACTTTGAGCCTTTTTTATCAACTAACAAGAATATGTTTCAAAATGTATCCGTTCACGGTTCTTTATAATAATTCACTGATTTATAGTTCTCTTTACATGAATTATTAGTGTCAGTATACCATAATATTGTGACATCCCAACCAATCGAAACACAGTTTATATTATAGAAAAAACAAATGAAAAAAAAAACATGCACCCCACCCACTTAAGACAATAGCGCTCTACCTTAAACCATAACTCAAGTATGTGGACTGCACAATTTAGTGATATGTTATAAACTGTTGATGTGTAAAATTGAAGAAACTGTTCAAGTATTTCTATGGTCGAGCATCTGGATGAGACATTGAACTAGTAAATAAGTGCCAGTTTGAATAATTTCATCATTTGACTTTGTCAGGAAACTTGCACAAAAATTGGATATTTTTCATGTAAGTAACCCAAGAACTGAAATGACATGTTTTAACAAATTTTGCAACAAAACACACTAAAACAGGTTCTAAAAACTTATGTAACAGTACTTTGATTGTGTATTATGTCATAAGACCACCAGACTACATTTTAGTAATAGCATCATTTTTTCACTGGTGGCCATTTTGTTTTGGACAAGTTACCTTAAAGACCTGTTTTGCAATTTTCAGTTGCATAGGAGACAATGGACGGCGATCGGAAAAAGAAGGAAGACAGCAATGTAAGTCATTTGTTTCTTTACCGTCAGCGCATAATGGGAACATACAAAAGCGTTTTATGATATCATAGTAAATCTTTGACTTACAGATACTGAGACTGTGGTGAGGGTCTGTTAGAACTGGCAGAAATGAATGCAATAAAAATCCCCCACAAACGTACTTTTTCCCAAGAAATATTTCTTTCATTACTTAAACTTAAAAAATTCTATGGTTGACGTTTTTCGCACGCGCATTTGAAATCCATTATCTAATTCAAGAGTTACAGAAAAGTGGACAGAAACTCAAGTCGCATGACCTTTAGTATGACCTCGGAATCGAAACACGCATTACACATTATCTCGATATCGTGAACAGTTGACCCAAGATTATTGAAAATTCTTCAAGGGATTTAGGAGAGATAATCTCATGACCTTTGATGTAATTATGACATTGACCTTAAGCTGGCACAGTGGGAAAATAAGTTCTGCACGTCGTATCAATATCTGAACATTTGAACTAATTAAGTTGCATGTACATCTTTCAACGGATGAAGGAGATATAAGATTATGATCATTGACCCATATATGTGACCTTGACCTTGAAATAACATCTTGATTTAGCTTTCAAGAAAATCCATCAAAGGGTTAAGGAAATATAGTCTTCTGACTTTTGAATTTTGATCCTTAATTGTAGCTTTGACATTTACATAGGTTCTACACATTGTCGATAAGATTGACATTTGTTCGGTATTCAGGAATATGTAGCGGACACGAACAACATTTGACTGTTAAGTGTGACCATGACCTTGTGCTAGTGTGGTTTGAACACGGGTTCTCCACGTTGTCTTGATGAGATTTATTTGACCTAAGTTTCATGAAAAATCCTTCACGGGGTTTCTTAAAGAAACATAGAGGGAACATGAACAGCATATAGAGCGAACATGAACAAATAATCACCATTAAGAGTCACATTGACATTGAGCTGGCGGGTTTGACACATTTCTGCACACCGTCTTGCTGTATGTAACATTTGACCGACGTTCAATGAACATCTCTCAAGGATTTTGGAGATATAAAGCGGACACAAATAAAATCAATGACCTCTAAAATAGAACTTTGATCCAGTGGAGTTGGAACAAGGGTTCTGCTCGTTGTCTTGATGAGATGAACATTAAACATTTGACCAAAGTTTCATGAAAATCCTTCTAGGATTACAAGACTACATATTGAGCGGACAAGGAAAACAAACGACCCCTAAGTGATGTGTGACATTGATCTGATCCGGTGGGGTTAGAATATTGGTTCGTAAAATCGCTTTGATGAGGTGAACATTTGACCCACGTTTCATGAAAATGCTTCTTCGAGGGGTTTAGGAGATATGTAGCGGACACGAAAACCATGAAAAAGACCAGCCCACCTAACGACAAGCCGACTCCTATATATCGGAAGTCCTCAACTGCCAGGCTAAGTTTGTGGGGGTATAAGTATAAACTTTTTTCTTAAAGAAGCCCCACCGCTTCAATTTTGTGAAGCTTGCCTATGTTTTTGCGCGTTTAGAGTCTATCGACACATTACAAGCTGGTCAACGATACGAAATACATCCATGCCATTTCAAGAAACTCATGCAGGTGAACATTTTCCAATTTTTGATTTGATGTTTGTGATCAGCGGTTTAGTAATTTTGTTTCAAAAAAAGCAGTTTCTTTGGATAGTGCAGGTAGGCGTGCAAAAAGGTACATGTCAGCAATCACTCGTTGTATGGGTATTTCCCGAGCTAGTTATTTAAGGTATCCCTGAATATAAATGCATTATCGCACGAGTATTTATTTTACGACTTTCAATATCAACCGACTGTTATAGTAAACCACTTATCACATGTGGGGAGGAAGGTTCGATTTTAGTTTGGGTCACTTTGGCTAGTGCGAAGGGGTTATTTGGTTTTCATATCCGCCCCTTACCTTCTTAAGTCCGTGAAAGCTGAGTCAAATGTTCAAGTCATCGAGACCACGTACTGAACCCAGAGGATATTGGTAGAATAACCTGAAGAGAAATCATAGACAGGACAAGGTCAGACTGAGGCGTCAAAAGCCATTATACTACATCTCCTTATTCCTTTTGAAGAATGCAGGACCCTTGTTCCGACAGCACCATTATGGGACTAAAGGTGTTTAGGCTGAATATGTGCTCAAAACAAGGATTTAAATGAAACTTTGCTTTAATATTTCTCTCATTAAGACATCATGCAGAATTCATGTTTGAACTGCACTGGCTCACGACCAGTGTCACATATAGGGATCAAAGGTCACGAGATTGTATCTCTTTGAACACTTTCCGATTTTCCTTAAACGTTGGTCAAATGGTCATCACTGGAGATGGCTCTGTTAATGTCAAGAGTCATGAGACTTTATCATCTAGCGTCAGAGGTCTTCTTATAAACACGAAGTGCATATATCACAGCCAAGAACCCACAATGTCAAGGTCACAATTATGGAGTAAGTGACATGAAAATATACAGTCTTGTATGTACTTAGAACAATTTTGTATATGGTGAAACAGGTAGATTTTCATTTTTATATATACGCTATTATAACATTATAAAGTATTGGCTAAAATATGTACAAGTAAGGATACCAAGTACATAAAAGTTTCTTATAGTATGTTAAAACGTGGTATTGATATACACCCGGAATATGTAAATTGGGTTTCGAAATTAAAATCATTACTTTCACGTCTAGGTTTCTCCGAGGTATGGAATAATCAAGATGTGAAAAATAGGAATGTATTTTTAAGCATTGTTAAACAAAGATTTCATGATAATTTTCTGCAGAATTGGCACGCTGACTTGGAAGAGTCGTCTAGAGCAATATTTTACAGATCTATATCTACGTTTGAATTTCATTCATATTAAGATACATGTGAATGTTATCAAATACCGTAAAGCTTTATCACGATTACGGATTGAAATAGAAGCGGGAAGATGAAAAAAAAAAAAGCACAAATACCATTTAATGATAGGAAATATAAAATCTGTAAGAAACTAGAAGACGAATATCACTTCGTAAACTTTGAAAGTCCATTGTATACAGGTGTTTGAAAAGTTATATAAAACTCATATATATTTGGATCCGTCCAAACTATTTGAAGTTTATTGACTTAATGCCATCAGGTAATAAAAATGTAAGTAAATTAGCAGTATTTGCATATAATGCCTTTGAACGTCGTAGGTTTTTCATGAATATATAGAATTTTATAGATTCTTCCCGCAACGTCTCTGTACTAAAGGGTACCACCAACCTGATTGCTTCCATTTTGTAAAATTTTATATCAATTAACATGTATATGTATGTTCTACTGGTATATAGTGGTCTTTGGGACTTGGCATAGCGGCCGGTATTGCTGCCGGTGCAGGACTTGTTGGACTTGGATACAAGCTTTGGAAAGACAACAAAGAAAAGAAAGAGGAGTCTGTGGTAGGTTTTTCCTTTTAATGCATGATTGTGTTCTAATCAACCGAACTCAGTCTTGCTAATTTATGACTTACTTTGTTTGTGTCTCGAATCTTCACAGATATGACACTCAAGCCTCAAAACACTTAAATCTTTATTTAGTAATTGGGAAGAAAATCTGTTTTCCCTTGCACATGTTACCTGTTAAAGCTTTGTTGAACCGTATATGTCCCGGAACGTATATATCACACGCGTGTGATATATTCGACCGTAAATACAACACGATTTTAATGTGACATATTCGTTTGGTCATTTTGACAGTTTACACCGAAACGTATATGTCTTTTCACAGGCGTGATATATATACGGTCGAATTTTTCATACCTCTGGTCATTTTGACAGTTTACACCGAAACTTATTTGTGATACTTTAGTGTATAAAATTACTAATTATACTTTTGTAGGAAGTGGGTGGCAACCCACCCGTCCCTGGGCCGTTTGCTGGAGCCGTTGTAACAATGTTTGGAAACCCCATAGAATTATAACCCCGGTCATTATTGTTTTGAAGAAATGTGACCCCGCCCCCCCGCCCCCCCCCCCCCAGGAACTATGACTGATTTTAGATTTTTATTTTCATTCCTGTGTTTGACCTTTAACCTCTGAGTGTGACCTTGACCTTAGACATAGGGACCTGGTTCTTGCACAATACACCCTGTCTTATAATGGTATGAAAATCCTTCAGTACATCCTTCAGTACAAAAACTCATTCTTCAATTTGACCTTTTACCTCAAACTGTGACCTTGACCGTAGACATAGGGATTTGTTCATCTGTATGACTTTTCGTCTCATTAAGGTTAACATTTATGCATTGTTACATCAATATCCCTTCAAGTATATAGAAGAAATGCTCCGGACAAAGTCATTCTTAATTCGACAAATGACACTCCTTCTCATTGAGGTTAACATTTATGCCAAATATAAACACGATTGCTCCTTGCATGTCAAAGTTATGGTCCGGACAAAATCAGTCTGGACGGACGCACGGGCTAACAGACGCACGGATGCACATACACCGACTGCCAAAAGCGGCGACTATGGTGAGCTGCAAGTGGGCTCGACAAAAATGATCGAGGGTCATTACCATCTTACGGTTACTTTACATTGTTTCACCGGCCATCAAATATATCAAGTTTGTTCTGTGTTTAATCTGTGTTATACAGAAACAAAATGTATAGTGATGTTTTATAATCAATGCTGTTCTGAGATAATTTCCAGTTAGTAATAATGAGGAACTTTAGTCAGTTATCTCCCATTAATACTCTCTAAATGCAGTTAGGTCCTTTCATTTGGATTACTCTGCTTTTTTCGCTATTTTCTTTGTTCCATATAATGAAATTTAAGGCAAAATATTGCTAATCATGATAATATCTTTAAAATTAATGATGCTTTTAGTTACATGTTCTATAAACACCCCAGTGTCTAATTTTTTTTACAGTCCTTGCATTTTAATCAACACATGTGTGAGATAATTCGCACATAATAATTGGTATTTCTCTATGTGGAACAGCGATAAAGTCAGGAGGATTCCAACTAGATGGGACCTACTTGCAAATTGGGATACCTTAGACTTTATCTGACAAGGGGGATAATTTCTTTTCCAGTAAAGGTTCTCATTCGATCACCACTCAAGGGCCACACGAACGCAGTCGATAACTTTCAAGAACACCCGACCGAAATTTATCCAAACATTATTTATACAAATTAAAGACATAATACAGACCACACCTTCGAGTGGGAATGTCCACTTCCCATAGAATGTGTTGGGACCGATCGGATCGACTTGGTTGTGTTAAGCAGAATCTATGCGGCATAACTTAATCAACCACATTTGATTGTTTTAAATATGTTTTTTTTTTCAAATTGATCAAAATGTGACGTATTCGTTGAAAATTTCGTTTTTATTTGCCTTTTTCTGCATGTGAGATATTCGTTTTCGTGTTCCTATAAAATTCGAAGTCAAACGTATACATCACATATTATGTGCCATATACGTTTCACGCGAAGACTATTTTCGACCGAATATATCACACGTGTGACATATGCGGTCGAATTTTTCTCTCGTGTGATATATACGTTCCGGGACATATACGGTTTAACAAAGGTTTGTTACTTAGTTGTTTAATATGATAAATTTGTATTCTTTTTATGTCCTGTGATATCGTGTTGTCGATCAAGCGGGGTCGTCAATACAGCATTCATTGAATCTCTATGTAGGAACATCAGTATTGACACAAAATTAAGACTTAGTAAATTTTGTGAGAAGGGTTAAGACCAGAGTATTTGCTTTCTCAGGTCACAGTCGTACAGGCTAAAGTCCTCAAAAACATTACTTAGGAATAAAAAATTGTTACCATACTTGACTTAAAGGTAGCTGACATGGAGATGGATGTTGGATTCCATATCAAGGACAAACGAAAAAGTAACAGGGATAACATTTCAAAGTACAGCATAAGAAATCCAGTACACGTAAATCCTGTTTATTGTATAATTTCAGTTATATGAAAGTGGTGCCCACGCCCTTTATGACGATGAAGAAAGTGATGACAGCGATGACTTTCCTTCTTATACGTTACGTACATTAGACATACCCGCTAGGCACGGTTGGTCTACAGATGCCGAGCAATGTTTGAACATAAGAGATATTGGCACGAATTTCAATGACTGGAGAAAACCAAAGGAACTAACCATTTCTGAAATGAACATGGCAACACAATTCTGTGATGCATGTAAGTTAAGCCGTTATTGGAACCTGCGGTCTTTTTGATGGCGGTGTTATTTATCTAGCCATCATAGTAACACTTTGTAAGTTCAGGCATACTTTACGGTACAGTTTAAAATAAAACAGTGTCAATATACCAACTGGCTTTGAATTTAGCATTTAATTAGATTCTATAAATTGTTGGTATAATATTTGTCATTATTCTTCTACATAAAGAGACACATGTGTCCGAGCTTAAACGGTAGAGCCACGTTTTTTTCACGGACTAAAATATGTATCACAAAATCAAGGAATATACAAAATTTTACCAAAATGAAAACAAGTCAAATAATCTTGAAATGTTACATTGACAGACCTTTAACTCAGTCATTCCCAACCACCAAATCATGTATGTCATTTTGTTTAATTTTATGTAAATTATTTCAGCGCAAACACGAATAAGAGGTAAATTGAAGGTCATCTGTAATGGAATGACCAGTAGCAGAACTGATACTAAGTTTAATAAAATCCTATATCCAACAAATCCTTATTGTTGCATCAAATGTGCCACAGGAAATACTTTTTTGCGACAAGGAGCTATTGTTTTTGGTTAGCTCATCTGGGCTGAAGGCTCTTGATGAGCTATTAGTATGGTTGGGTGGTCTGGTGTCCATCTTACGTCGTCCATCGTCCTCGTCTGTTGTCAAAAAATTA
Organism: Saxidomus purpurata; assembly: GCA_022818135.1. Classification (NCBI taxonomy): domain Eukaryota; kingdom Metazoa; phylum Mollusca; class Bivalvia; order Venerida; family Veneridae; genus Saxidomus; species Saxidomus purpurata. The sequence continues at coordinate 39,200,794 of JAFMSR010000016.1, forward strand.
CTTAAAATCTTCCTGAAACTACATTTCAGATTTTTACCAAAATTTGTTTAATCATATTTTTTTGTAATTTGTTATATATGTACATAAAACATAAAGACACATACATTCAATCGTAACATTTACATAACATAATGGATTGGGCTACGAGTTATTCCAACTCTATGTTTACAAATAACATGCCCTCAGATTTCTTAGAATTGAACAACAATTGTAGATTAAATAAACAAATGAAGAAAAAAATAATTATAAAGAAATATGTTAAAAGTCTTAAAACCAAATATCAAGAATAACTTCAAACTGCTTTTTCATATAAACGAATGTTTGGGAAGTCACATAACCTTGCATTGACTTCATTCGCACCATCTCACCGTCCGGGTACGTCGTACGTTGGTCGGTCCGTCCACCATTTTCATCTACGGACATCTACTCTGAACCGCTGGACCAATATTGATGAAACTTGACAGTGGTAGTTCGTGTATGAAGATCTATCAAATATCTTCTAACAAGTCCATTCTATGCAGATCTCTGGTTGCTATGGTCAATAGGAAAAACTTTTATCGCAAACCACAAACAAGGCAAGCTTAGATATTTGGCATGTAGCATAGCCTAAGGGACCTAGGGAAGATTGTTCAAATCGTGATCCTCAGACCAAACTTGACCCTGCTCAGGGGGTCACTTGATTTCACATAGGCTAATATAGGAAACGCTTAAAAATCTTCTTTTCTGGAAACCACAATGCATAAAGCTTAACGATTTGGCGTGTAGTATAGCCTAATGGACCTCAACCAAGATTGTTCAAATCATGTCTCCCGGATTAAAATAGACCATTTGTGCCTCACGAGTCCATAATTGTATAATAGAGAACACTTTAGTAGATTCTTCTGCACATTACTTGCATAAATTTTGATATTGATCACTTTGTACCCAGCTTGTTCAGGTTAGCGACTTAGGACAAACTTACCATCTTGTTTTATTTTTTCCGTATTTAGCTGAACAAGAGCTTAACATCAGTGAAATAGATTGGAAGAAAGCAACTGGAGCTGTCGACAAGGTGTTAGGTCTGTTGATGAAAGAAATACTGAAAGAGGCAGGCAAATATGAAGGCCTTGTCATAGAAAAATATGTAAAACAAGGTAAGTGTTGTGTTTTAATAAGACTAAATGTATTTATGTATATAAAGACAGCATCATGAAAAAAAACATTTACGACACAAGTTAGATCATGTTTAGTTATTTCATTTTTTTAATGTCCGGGTAATTGTTATTTTTTCTGAATTGTTTATTATATTGCTATTGGCACCTAATTTTACTCAGCATCTCAAAATTTGGAAAGTCATGTTGAGTTTTTTGCCCGTCTCGTACCGTTATTAGGCAGTTGCTTGTTGCAAAATGACTAGACGCTAAGCTTACAAATGATTTAAAAATCCATTTACAGTTGAATCATCTCCTTTTCTCGAGAACTGAAGCGAAGGAACAGATTTCATAGGCAAACTTTCCAATAATTTAATGATCAAACAGCTTTACTATGACCCTGCGCTGTTGAAACATGGGTTCTGCAATATGACAACTCATTTTCAACTGTTACCATTTTTTTATACCATTCAGTTCTGAACCGGCAAATTCTTCTTTGTGTCAGTTAATCTAAGAGTATTTTCCATTCCTTGGTCCTTTTCAGGTAGTTCTCGGGAAGGTCTTAAAGTCGGTGCTGCAGACGAGTTTGATGTACTTCTTCAGTACCACTTTGAAAACTTAGATTACGAGGTAAATGTATACACACTGTATCTTGAATTTCAGCACCTTTCAGGAAGTGGTTGCAGAACAGTTTCAGATCGACTTTTTTTAACAAACTGGAATACACATCAAAGTTATCAACCACGACTGTGATTAGAGACAGGAAGAAGTTTCCCTTTTCTGCTGCCGAAGGGCATGACATTTAACAATCAAACCGTCCGTCTTTTCCTACTTACTTTGTCTAGGACATGACTTAAAATAGTTATGGAATTGCCTTTAAACTTGTAATATTGGCAGATGATATCAAGGGGATTTTGCAGTGTTCAGGTGTCATAAATGAAGCATGTGTCACTGTTAGTCATTTCCTGTTTTTCAATTTTGTTGTCCGGAGCATAACTTTAGAACTGTGAAAGGGATTAACTTCCGTCTGTGAATACAGGTAGATGGTAAAAAGGAGAGATGCAGTGTTTCAGAAACATAACTCTAGTTTTAATATTTTTCAGAAATGTCGTTTTCATTTTTCCTTGTCGAGATAATCACTTTAAATATCCAAGGGATGGTCTTTATACATGTTGTCAAGGAAAAGCGGTATGTAACTAAAGGGTGCCAGGGTCAGATATTAGGATCTCTCACTAGCAACTTTAAAAAGCTTTCTTCTCTGAAACCACAAGGTCTAGAGCTTAGATATTTGGCATGTAGCATTGCCAAAGTGACCTCTACCAAGATCGTTCAAACCATGAACTCCGTGCCAAAATCGACACTGGCCGGGTGTCACTTGATTTTAAAGATATGCTTTGATGGGGAAAACTTTTTCTTGTTTATAACCAACAGATCCAGAGCTTATGTATTTGGAATATATCATTATTTAGTAAACCTCTATGACGATTGTTCAAATCAGAATCCCCAGGTTAAAATTGACCCTTATTGCTATTGAAGACCTTGTTATGGTAGCCAGGTGAGCGATACAGGGCCATCTTGGCCCTCTTGTTTAGTTACTCCCCGTTTTCATTTTTGTCCGTAGCATAAGTTAAAAACTATCTATAGGTGACTTATGAGGAGTAAAGGTACAATGTGTCTAAATAGTATCCTCGGATATTTTTTTCATTTTGCTCTGGATTTGGAACGAATGATCATATATGTATGTAATATGACAATATTTTTTATTCACGAATTATACAGGTTGTCCACGTCAGCTCAGGTGGTTACTTATTGCCAGAGCTTGCTTATTTTCGTGTGGACAGTACAATGAGCCGACTGTCGCAAACACACAGCCGATTATACAAGAAGGACGTGTTTACCGAGATGGATGGCGAACCGTATATAAATACTAGAAACCTGCAAGAAAAAGTCTTTACATCTTTAATTGCCTCTGCGTCATCAGTAGTCGCAAAGAACGTTAACCAGGGTGAATACCTGGCAAACTCTGGATTCAAATTAAAGATTCGCACAAATCCACCTTCCGTCAATATAGGAATTGAGCTTACAGATGAAGATGGTGAAAACGCAATTATGGCTCGCCTAGAATATTTACAGTTGCAGTCGGAATCTGAATGTGTTCAAGTCCAAGGAGCCAGACGTAAAATAGCAACAGTGATCGATGTGGACATAGTTCCAGGTAATAAGAACAGGGTTATTTATATTATTTTGCACATTGTAGGGTAGTTATACGGAGTGAGTCAAAGTAAAGTTTCAAGATTTGATTCATCTAAGGAAACATAATTACCCGGATACATTAAATTCATCCAAAAGCAGAAAACTACAACTCCTTCTTGAACAGAGTGTCCTTTGGTAGTTATCTCAAATGCGACAGTGCCAATGTCCCCGAGTAACACTTTTAACGGAAATCCGACTTCATGCAGCAATGCTCTAAATTATCTGAAAAATCATTAGACTATTTCAATAAATGAAAACAAGTTTGTTATAAAAAAATTCTCTCTTTTTGTCATATACATATTTATTTTTTTTGATAACCGGTTACCGATTTATTAACCAGTTAATCGTTCGTTCGGTCGGTTAACCGGTTAATCGTTGACATCCCTATATAAAAAGAACGTTACATTTATGAATTAATATCGATTTTACCGCTTTAAAAGCATATAAAAGTCAACAAAACCATGTTTTGATATTTTTTTATTTCAGTCTTACTATTTTAATTTTTGATTAAGGTTTGCGTTTGTCAGATGACAAAGTACCTGATCCAACCAATAAACGACGCACGATGACATGTCCTACATATGCGGTGTTCAAGTGGCTGACTGAAAACCACAGGTCCGCCTCTCGGTATGGGGCAACACCCTGTCTGCTTTGGCGTATTTGTAGTTCAGGCTATGAAAAACATGTTATTGATGTTGCGAAAGGGAAGAGTCAACAGCGTCACATAGTAAATGCTCTACGATTTCTAAAGCTATACTTCCGCAATATGAAAAAGAAGGCCATTGAGCGACACGAACCACCGCCACAGGTTGTCACAGTGTTACGCTCCTACCATCTGAAGCATATTGCCTTTTACTGCATTTTGTTCTTGAAGGTGCTCAACCATGTTCGAGTCTCGGACGTAGACGTGGCACTAGCTTACATGCTTGCATTTTTAGAAGTGTGTCTTGATGAGAGGAAACTTCCACATTTCTTCCATGCCAATTCAAACATCACCAGCTTGTTTCCGGACTTCATATGTAAACCAATGTCCCTTAGATATGATCTGTTTCAAGGAAAAGATCGGGAATCTTTCAACCAGGCAATGCGGTCGTATAGATTAATGAAAACAAAGATGTCTACAGTGATCATGTATTTGTGTGCAAAAGAAATGGGCACCTTAGTTTCTGACGACATTGTTGATCAGTTCAGAGACTACGTTTCATCTGGACATTACTACCAGTAGGTACACTGTACTGTGTTTGTCTCACGTGAATGATGATTGGGAAATGAGAAGACATTCTTAACATTTGTCAAAACTGTTTGTTGTTGGTGAGAGGTTTAAATTATTAAATAGGAAAGTTTTAAATGGGTTGATTTGAAATTCCGAATTCTTAATGTTTTTGTTCAGTATTTGAGTTTTCAGCTTGGTTTGAATAAAGTTTTGTTCCATAGGAAGTTGTCTTTGTTTGAGTTTCAAAAAAGCTTAAAGCTTGGTTTAAGGCATGTCGTCACACACTTTAAAAATGGACTTACCATGATAGAAATAATATCATATATACATACATTTGTCCAGTCTGGAGCATAACTCTACCGGAGCTGTTCAAACTTTTTACAAATAAAGGGAACATTGACAGAAAGATCAATGTGCAGGTAACATAACTCTCGATTTACCTTTGTCAATATTTTATCACCCGAGACACAACTTTAAGTGATATAACTTTTCATAGAGATCATCATAATTTAAAAAATGACACTACTCATCGATTTCAACTCCTATCTAATTGAACATTGTCATAGCTAACCAAATAATATATCAGTTTTAATCCCATTGAATAGACACAAAATCATTTTTGACAATCCTAGCCAAAAGTTTCAATTAGCTACAATGTATATGCATTTAAGTAACTCATTTCATACATGTTTTCAAAACATCGACAGGGTTTAACATCGTTCAGGAGAACCATTTTAAAGGAAAATATAAAAATATTAATTATAATAAGGCGAGACTTCTCACATTGATTGGCACATTGAGAGTAAGTGCAATTAACGAAAAACTAACTTTGTTTTAATTACCGCCCTCACGGGAAGGTGAATCCTCGACTTTCATCGCAGGTCTCTATGGACTTTTGATTTAAAAAAAATCAAAGAAGAAAAATGAAAGTAGACGAATGCCTACCATTAGGTTACAATCGTAGATGTAAACTTCTAATCGTTTTATATATTTCGAAGCTTTTTGAATTTAAACATGCCTATGAGTCTACGGTAAAGACCGAGTTCTCATCTTTTACCGAATGAAGAAATGAAAGGAATCTAATAATCCAATTGCTTGACTGGCTAGTATATAGAGAATATTAGGCTACTGTCTTTTGATAACAGGTGATATCAGGTGAGGTAGATGCGGCTGGAATAGGGGAAACTCTGCCGAGTTCTCTGACCGTATCTGCCGTACCTGATATCACCTGTTGTAAAGACACATGTGACTAATATTCTATTTATCATGCAACATCTTCATACAATATTCTTTTTTACATTTTAGGGGCCTAAAATAGAATAAATACGGTATTTGCAAAGAAAAATGAGTTCAAATTATTACATGTGCCCGGCTGTTTGCTTATAATCTATAAATTTAGGCAGTTTTGTTATGCAAGAAATACATCGTAAGCCATAATTTGTAAAGGAGAAAAGAATTTAAATGATAGGATAAATGAAATATTTTATTAGTTTCTCTCGTACTTTGCACTTGAGAAGCCCCGTACTTACCTAAGTCAAACCAGATTTTTGAGATGAAAGTAGTCCGGCATACATGTGGGTGTGGTTAAAGTGTTATCATGTCACTGACGTGATAACATTTTAAAATGTCGGACAGGTGTTATCAGGCAGTTTTAAAGCTAGTAGCATGATAAAATGACGTCACAGCGAAGCCGAATATTGCGACAATGTTGTATAAATTCTACAAAAATAAATTTTGATGAAAGCTCTGCAGGTCCGGTGATTGTGTACATTCCTACTAGTCTGAAATTTATGTTTAAGGCATAAAACGGAAAACTATCAGCAAAGTATTTTAACATAGGTCTACACTCTAGGCCCATTTTAATACATTAATCGGTCGAATTAAAAATGTAGTCTACTTCTACCCGTTGTTTGACGTGTTGTTCCTTTTAGATCTATTTCGCTTTTGTTGTTGTTTATTTTATTATATTATTGATTAAATCCTAAACAGAAATTCTCCTGATGCACGTCCAGTTTACTGTTCATGTAACGATACCATCTACACTGACTTTTTTGGGTCGTCCGGCGCTATATTGACACCAGTAGCGAGGGTACACCAGTGAGTGTAGGTTCTGTCCCCATTTGAAACTCCTCCCACAAAATTCAGCGGATGTTTAGTTCTAGGAGAAATGGCTCTGTGACCGTTGACAGATACAGATTGCATGTCATTTAACTTTATCTTTGATAAATAAAACAAATAATTCAGATATAAGAATATCAAAGAAAGATCGAGACAAACAATATAGAAATATAGATAAGTGTCTTAACTTAGCTGTAATTGGCCACCTACCTTCAATCCTACCTACACTGGTTACCTTTGTATTATACCTATTTCGAAACACTTCAGTGTAGGTTAGTGGTCAAGTAAGTGTTATTGCCTTAGAAAGAGGCATACTAATTAGAAAACCAGTGTAGGTTGGTGGTCAAGTAAGGGTTAAAGTGTTCGAAAGAGGCATAATGATTAGAAAACCACAGTTATCAGGTGGTCAACTGTTGCTAAGATAATGACAGTTGACCACCGACGTACGCTTGTTTTCAATGCATATCTATTTCTAAGGTAGTGACCCTTAGCTGAACTACGCTGGTATCTATTTATTAGGTTATGACCTTTAGTTGAACGCTTACCTACTATGTAATCACGTCTCATTTCACATTAATCAAATACAACTTTCTTATTAAACGTTTTTTATTTTATGTTTTCCAATGAATTATAAAGTTTCTCAGTGAAACAAAAGTGATAATCCACAGTTTTGTAACAGTGGATTACCATTTTTATTTTCAATGTTTTTGCAAGCTTTAGCTCGGATTTACGTCAAAAAGTATACCCAGGGGGGTAGGTGAATCGTGAGTGCAAACTTGGTTTAAGTGAGAAAATTGAGAGCAAACTTTAGAAAATGGCGGATGACGTGTTTTTAACGAGGTTAAGCGCATTCATACCAGGGAAAGTCGTTTTCTTTACGCTAGGAAATTATACGAATATGCCGTTAGTCAAGGGTTATATGTTACCTTCAGTCGGTTCTTTGTTAAAAAAAACACGTTTTCCGCCATTTTCTAAAGTTTGCTCTCAATTCTGATGACGTTGCCCGCGATTTCCGATGTTTTATAAAAACAAACTCAATAAAAGTAGAGTTTTAACCATAAAATAAACAGAAAAATTGTTGGTATCGGTGTTATATTACGTTAATTTCACTCGTGAACACCAACAGTAATTATTTTCACTTGTGGCTGTGCCACTCGTGACTATATCACTTTTGGTGCCCACTCGGTGAAATTATATAACGTGATATGTAGAGGTTATTATACGAGGTAGGTGTGCCTTCAGGTGGTATTGGCACACTTGGTGAGATATTGGCACACTAGGTCACGTGTTCGTTTTATCGGCCCATATCACCGAAAATCAAGGCAAATTTGATACTATATATAGTAATATATGCAATAATACACCAAAACCAACAATTATCCTCTTTACTGTATATTTAAGATTTTATTGTTTTAGCTCTAACTAACTATTATTTAGATCTTTACATAAACAGCACCCGCTGATTTTTGTGGGAGAAGTTTTCAAATCGGGGCGGGACCTACACTCACTGGTGTACTCTCGCTACTGGTGTCAATTTAGCGGCGACCCTTTATTTGCTGTTTTTGTTTACACTGTGACGTCACTTATCAAGAGAAACTAAGACGTCATTTATCTTGGAAGAAATTTCTTAAAGAAATTCAGCTAGATCTAATGCCGCCATTTTTGTTTTGAAAAACGTATGAATGCAGGTTTGTACTTTGAAATGTGAACAGATCATTTTTCTATACTGGTTCGCGACCACCAAATACGGACGACCATCAAACCGGACACTTGCGTAAACGCTTGATTTTGTTGTTAATTTCAATGTTGTCGATTAATCAGACGCTTGTTTTCCAACACAGTGCAACAGCAACAGTTAAATGTAAGTCATCTCGCCATTTATTTTGTCAGTCACAGAAAGCGTGTCTACATTACGAGGGGAAGTGGAAAGTGACACACTGCGCATGAGCAATATTTATATGAGGCCCGGCAAATAAAATAACAGGGTCATATGAGCAATTTGGGGTATTATCGACACTTTAAAACTTGTGGTTAACATATCTTTACTGTTTCGGCCGAGAAGGTACTCTTGAACAGCACTAATAATGGAACAACATCTCATTGGTCAATTTTGGGGGCTATTCCATTGTACTCCCTAAATTACAACATCTAGCCAATTAGCAATGGGCATGTTGCGTGCGTTTATTATCGACACATTTCCCGCGATTACCGACACCATTCCGGCTATTATCTACACCTTTAATGTTTTAAAATAAATCTTATCATATAACGTAACAATTTAAACAAGAAAAATATTGATGCAGAGCATAGCTTTAGTAGGACAGGGCTCAGCCTACCGGCTTTACAGATTAATACATGTAAAGCAACCAATACAACGCATCAACATAGCTGTCTAGTAGAATTCCATCTACTTGTCTCTTTTGTCTCAATAGTTTTTCTATGATATTTTTGTTAGTTTCTTATCAAATCCAAACACTCGCTAACATTTCTGTTATGAAGACACCTGAATCATCAAATAATATCCGGTTAAAGAAGAAAAGAAACGGGACATGAACTGGATTTAGACCGAAATGCATTTTTATATTGGTACGGGGGGAGGTGGGGGTGGCACATGCCCGTAATGATAGATAGAATAAGAACTTTGTGAGCTGCCCTCTTTAAAAATCAAAGGACTTAAAGTGCTGGAGGGTCGATTGTCTCTGAACAACACAAGACTGTACACATACATGTGTAAATATCAGGGCAACCCATGCATGAGTAAAGTTATCAACAAACTGGAGACACAAATGTCCACAGAGTTTGACCTTTAACCATATGTGTAAACTTTACTTTTGATAGGAACCCATGTGCTTACCTTTTGCATTCAGTGACTACATGTATGTTCAACTACCCTATAAAGTATCATAGCTGTGAATGGTAACTGAGAAGTGGAATTTTACAAACCTGAACTGAAAATTCAAAGTTTGCACAACTTTTAATGTCATTCAAAAGTTGTGGGATTTGCCCATAGTGTCAATAATACAAAATAAATTCCTATCCTAAATTGTAGGCAAAAACTGAACAATGAGCAAGATCAAAGAAGACACAGAGTAAATTAATAACTGAACAAGAAAAACAGTGATAGTCTTCTCTTGTTTCAAAAAATGGCGCCATGTTGTTGTGCTTTGAGTTGCAGACATTCAGGAAAATTCCGAGTGACGTCATCAATTACATAATAAGTGTTATCGTCAATATTTGATTGACAGTTAATAGATAATTGCCAATTAATCGGGAGATGTGTCCATAAAAGCCGGGTGTCGATAAAAGACCACTTTGTTCTATTTCTAGGTGAGCAGACGAGAAGTTCTACTGTACTATAGATAGATCTACTTTTAGTATTATGCAATCATATAGCTTTGCAAATTGAGTGTTAGATTCTAATTAATTTTCTTTTTTTTCAATTTTATTATTTTGTTTTAATATATCAGTATATGGGGTACCAGGGTTGAAGAGGGGCCTCTAGGGGATGGGGGTCTAAACGCCGGCTACCTGTGCATTTACGAAAATAATTTGGTCAGGCGCAGTTTATGTTTTAAAACCTGAATTTTAGAATCTAGTGTTAGAAATTATTTTTTTTTGAAATCAGCATTCTTCCCCTATTCACTAACTCAGATTATAATTGTTGATTTACCAAAGTTAGAGAGCAGCGAATACGCGCTGCGCTTGGACAAGCTGACTTATGAACAATTTTTTAATCTAAGGGAAAGAACTCGTACAAATTATAAATTACAGTATGACATGCATTGCTCTCCCTTGGATATAAATAAATCTCAGTTCAGTGTTTACTAATTTAGTTGTTGTTTATAATTTAAAAATTAGTTAAAATTTGATAAATCCGAAACAAAACAGAGTTTCAACTTTGATTTACACCAATAATGTGTTTCTGGTCTCATTGCTGTGCAGTTCGAAGTTAAAGGTTATGGTAGTCTGTGTTTTTGTTTTAATCATCTATGTTAATGACTTTAAATTATAATAACAGATTCGTGCAAGCCAGGGCTTATTCGACTGAATGCCTAGTTAAAGCTTTATTGAATGCTAACTAATGAAAGACACTGTTATATCAGTGAAATATAGAGTGATGATAGATATCATATCAGTCACAGTGTGGGTGAAATAAGTCTTCCGGAACTTCTTTTTTCAGTGGTGCATAAAATAAAAAGAAAATTTGTTGTTTTTGGGTGGGTATGGATGGACTATATCTCAACTCAAAGTGATACAATTTTCACATTTAAACTCGCGCATCGCGCTCGTGAAAATACTACTGCTAATTAATTTGAAAAAATGCCCACGCCTTTTTGACTACTGAAGAAGAGTCGGGCCTTGTTGCGTTTATTCAGTATATGGCAGGTCAGGGCTTCCCTATGACGAGGACTATGGTTAGATGTTATGTCTGCGTCAGGTAATGGAGTTTATTTAAATTCATTTTACTTCACTTCATTGTATCAGTCGAGTATCCCCCGAGTCTGTTTCAGGATGAAAACCAGCACCATTGTGTTTTCTGAACAGGTGTTGCCTTGGCATTGTTTCGAACTTATGACACAAGTTATGTAAGAAGTATGCTATGGGAAGATTAAAAAGTAAACAAAAACATAAATTACATTGAATGTCTCGCAAAATTTAAGAAACAGCTTTTATGGCTTACTTCTCTGAACATTAGAAATGTAAATGTGATGTACAAAAAAGATATTAACGCAGCAGCGATTCTCTTACATATTTATAATACATTTTTATGCCGTGTTACAACAGTTACTGTTAATAGAATTTCGGGCCATCAGACAAATGGTTCAGGGGTCTTCTAAAACGCCATCCTCAACTCTCTGAGAGGACGCTAGAAAATATGGACAAATCCAGAACCAGAATGTCAAGTCAAAAACAATGGATGAATGGTTTCAGTTGTTGGATAAAGTGCTTTATGATAATGGAATCAAAAACAAAGAGTCTCGGGTAATTGCTTTAAACATTTAGTGCAAGTGTACCATAATCTTGAATTTATTGAACCAATTCCCCTATCATAATTTAAGTAAGCAATGCATGTATTTTTCAAAGTTAAGTTTTGTTTTCCATCTATTAGGAATACTTCCTTACATTTAACATACTTCCGTATCTGCAGATATTTAATGTGAGATTCTCTGGAAAAGAGAGACATCAGACCAAGGTGATTGGGCCCAAGCAAGGTCATGTATTTTTCAGCAAAAACATCACCAACGAGCACGAAACACTGTTAACATGTGCAGACGGCAAGATACTTCCGTCGATAGTAATCTACAAAGTAAGTCGCTATGTTCTGTAAATAACCTATTATTATCCAGTATAATAGGTGCAAGTTTGTCGACCTTCACGATTAAATACACACTACATGTATGCATATTACAATATTGAAAGTTTAGAAAATAAATTTAGTTTTAACAAACGATATTTTCTGCGTGTTTAACGACCGTTTCAATTGGATTTCAGTTAAAGTTTACAGGCAGGCAGTTTAACTTCTTGTGAAGGACGAGTACGAGACCTTTTGTTTGTGAAACATCCTCACGAAAAGAATATTGTCAAGTCTGTAGCAGTGCTCGAACCCATAATCCTAAATGAAATTATTTATTCTTGAAAAGTTATATATAGTACCCATATGCATTTCATCATGTTTTCTTCCAGGAGTCTCTACCACATCGTAACTACACTGGTTTGTCAGACAGCTGGCTCTTTGGGACGTCAGAGACAGGTTATATGGACGGAGACCTCTTTCTGTTGCGGTTCCAGAGAATTTTCTCATAAATTGTAATAGAGAGAGGCCCGCCCTTCGCCATTCTTATTCTTGACAACCAAGATTCACACGTGACCCTCCCTCTGGTAGGGACAGCACGTGATAATGATGTTATATTTCTGGGTATGTCTGCACACACAACTCACATCTTGCAGCCACAAGATGTGAAAGTAAATATACACATAGGAAAAAGTTATGCACCCCCTGAAATGTTTAGAGTGACTTATCTAACGAAGATTTATCATGAAAATACCGTCAAATTGAGCTAGGGAAGAAAATGTAATCCGTAACAGTAACCCTCTGGCAAACGGAAAACGGCAAAACTGTAGTATTATGTCGGGCTTTTTGGGTGATATTGTTGAACAAAAAACGGGTGCCGTTTTAAGTATGGAACTGTAGAGGTCATAGCCTCATAGGAAGATTTTAGGTGGCGAATTAGAGTTAAAAATGTAATTTTGAGGCTTCAGATGACATCAGTACTTCATACGTTCAATAGCAGAGTAAACCTACACTGTGCCTGGATGACCACTCTGACCCTGACTAACACTCGCAGCAGTTCGTGCAGTGTTGCTTTAACGCTTTACAACATTTTTTTCCTTCGTTTATTTGAAGGTGATTTAATGATATCATTTTTTAAAGTCACTACATACTTTCCTGGGTGTGCTTATCTTTTTTCTAGGTGTATATATTAAAATGTTTTATGACTAAAATTTCAAATGTGTAGTTTTTGTTTTTTTTTCGCTTGCGGAAAAAAAAACTTACTCACAATGCGAAAAAACAAAAAACATCGAGCTTGTCCCATTTTCCCCATTTACATCTGATACACGATACATGTGCGTAGCAAAAAAATAGTTCTTAAGTATTTCTAACTAAATACAATGTTGTTTTGTCAATGTTTAGCTTTGTATGGATCTGTTTCTCAACACCATTATGTAGGAAACAAGACGATAAACAAATTACTACTATATACACTGTTTGAAATGCTTGAAAACAAAGTGTAGGGATATTTCTCTAAATTTAGCTGTTTATGCAAATGAGGAGCCGTTCGGAAGTTTCCGCCAAACATCGGAAGATTTCCCGCGCTTTACGGGCATGTGACTACCAGATAGCGTGGGTATTCTGACACCAAAAAAATAACTCTGAATTACTTTCAGCGATTTCCATATTACCAATAAGTTAAACTACGATAGAATCATTTTTTCTCTTTTATGACTGATTAATTTGTGTAATTTTATCTATATATTATGCACTTACGCATGAATATATAGTATTTCATCACTGCGTAAGAATCGGAAATAGTTCCAGACCCTGAGAAAGACGCCATTTTATGCAAGACCGGAGCGGAAAACAACAGAATATTTTTACGGTAATTTAGTGTTTTATTAGTTTTCTGAATGTTGTATTATTTTTCGCTATTATATTAATGTTTTTGTAGCAGTGTATGTGAATTTATACTGTTTTTGTTGTTTTCAAAACCATTTATTAACGTTTTTGTTTAAGGTGATTCCGCTTTGTCAGCCATGTTTGTTTTCACAAAGTCTGTCCAAAGTGAAAGTAGGCCAAAATTCATATAACAACAAAGCTCACATTGTAATATGATGAGCCATTTGCAAGTACACTTCCAGTTCTACATTTTAAAGACTATTTTAAACAAAAATAAAAATGATAATAAGAAAATTTAGAGTCGATCCGGCTTACATCGGACATCGTCGTTCATCGGACACATTCACTCTGACGTAATTTTTAGAAGTTTTTCTCTACATACACACTGCTCTCGATACTTCACTGTTTTCGGGAGACATACCGTAGAAAATACAAATCGAACTCGCCTAAAATGACGTAACTTTGTATCGGGTTTTTGACTGGTCAAAATAACGACACTCTTTTATTCTACTTTCATTTTTACGTCACAGAAAATATCAGAGAACTAAAAAAATTCGGTACCTAGGGATCTTTACTCTCTTTATTTTGTTATCACTTAGAATTTAATCGAATAACTTCATAGCGATTAAATATGCATACATTTTGCATTTTGTGGAAGAAATCAATAAAAACATTCAAATGTTTGATAAATATTTGAACTATAAATCTGTCCGATATTACCCTCTCGGAAAAAGCACTCTATTTTTGCCCACGGCTTACATCGGACAGTATGAAAATTCAGTAAATGCTTGATTAAAGTCTGAATACGTCCACACTTAAGACATCAGCATATTCTAGCCAACAGACTTTCTAAAAAATAAATTCTATATTGATGTATGAGCTCTGTTTTGCGAAAACGTCATTAAATATTGTAACACAAATCATTCTTTAAAAAAACCTAGCTCTGAATTTCATAAGAGGCAGCCAGCGGCCCATTTGTCCGCCTAAAATAAAATTCGAGCGGCAAAAATAAATCGGTCACAGGCCATGAAAGACTGTCTACCACGCTATTTTTATGAATTTAGTAATAGAAAGAGCACCGAAACACGAGTCTATCTGATTTGTACGAGGGGGCGTAGCCCCCGAGTATAAATCAGGTTGCCGAGTGTTTTGGTGTTCTTTCTCTTTTGTATCATAGTCAAACATAAAAGCACGTTCCATGTTGTCTTAATATGAAACCCCGGCAAAAATGAACCAATGAACGAACATCTGAATATGAATTTCTGTCGCTTTCCCTTTCTCTGTCGTCACAATATGTAAACCCCAGCAAAAATGAGCCAATCAATGGGCATGCTCTGGAGTGCACTCCAGTTAACGCACTGTGCATGTATATATATATACTATTTAACCCTGACACATTTTCAACAGAAAGGTCTCCCAACTATGATACAATTCATATTAAACATACACTCATTCAGTATCCTCTATCGCATTTGCGTATATTTCTTGGGTTAGACGATAACGGGATTCTTGTATTCCTAAATTTCAAGAAACCGGGAGGAATACCTGGGGATTCCGTTGGGATCCCTAAAAAATTGCAGTGCAAATATTCTTAATTAATAACATAAAATCACAAATACTCAAGAAAAGTAATGTCAGTTAAGCAAGGTTCAAGAAAGAAAAAGAAAAGTGGCGGCAATTAAATCTACTCCATACGCTGATTAACTAGTACTCTTTCTTTGTACGGTCAGTCCATCAACTCGTTTGTGATATAATATATATTGTTTCAAAAATGTTTTGGCTAAAGAAACAATCTAGAATAAGTTTATGTCATGCAATGACTTCATTATATTAAGGTTTGAAAGTAGAATCGCCAACTTATTTCACAAGTGGTGTACTTCAAACACGTGCTGATCAGAATTGCGGGCCGTAACTACAAAACGGGTTTTCAGAAGTTTAGTTTATTTAAATTTCATGCATACTCTATCCAGTGTTTATAAAGTTTGTTTTTGGTGCAGAAATTCAGCAACAGTAATTTTTTCTCACATTTTTTACGAAAATTCACCATTATAGTCTGGAAGGTTCTGTTATAAATTTAATTTTTTTTCTCCTTAGAGCAAAGTTTAAAGGTATGATTCATAAACAGAATTAAAATAATTCATACTTTAAAGATTAAAATCCTTTTTGATAACTCACAGTTTTAATGCTGAAAAATATTGTGTAACTGTTTAAAGTTCTCTGAGGTCAATCTAGGCCACGCATAATTTACCGACATCAACTAAAAAAACTCCTTAGGTGAAACATGTACCAAAGTGACGTATATTTCATCTGACAGTTCTTTGAGCCAATCAGTGTTCTGAACTGCATGATCACTGCATGCGGTGAGTGCCTTTGATGTGACAGATGTCAAAACTTAAAACAAAATTCAAAACACACAGGTTGGATAGGAGTCCGACAGAACAGTGTAAATTGAGTATAAAGTAAATTTAAGTTGGATATAACACATCCTGTCATGGACTTGGAGCAAATTGTGTATTTTTTATTTATTTTTTTTTTTCTGAAACCTTAATTATTTTAAAAAACTTAACCCTGTCCGATAATCCCCAAACAGAAATTGTTTGAGACCGATGATCCCCGCCTTCAGTGTCCGATACAAAGCTCTTCTGTCCGATTCAAGGCGTTTTTAATTCAGAACACTTTAACCCTATTACTATACGCATAACATCGAGATATGTAGATAAGAAGCGGTCAGGGTTCTCATTAGGACTTTAAAACATGGAGTCCATGGACTCCCAACCCTGAAAAAGTTGGAGTCCAAAAGCGCGTCGCAATTAATATGTTTACAGATTAGTCATTCAATGCTCACAATAGCATTGCTGATATTTTGAATCTTCAAGAGACTTCCAAAGTTTATAGTTATTCAAAAGAAACTCTGAACTACATAGTATAATTATTGTTTTGTTGTTAATATTTATTATGGAATTATTTCATATTAATGCATCAACACATGGAAATCGTTTTTTTCTTCACTTTTATACCAAATCAAATTTTATTCTGGTTAAAAAAGTCTACTCTAAAGACAAAAAGTTTGTATTTGTAAAAAAAAACGTAAATGTATATAGGCAGCGTTTAGCGGAATGAATAGGAAAATCGTGTACAGCTTCACGCAGTGTGTAAGAGATTCATCCGATCGACAATTATTTTAGCAAATATCTTCAAAAGGGGACAAATTGAAGATCGATATTTAAAGATTTAATGTTGATTAAATAATAAAGGAACAATTCATTCGCATGTTTGGCTTGGTAACCGAGAATTTTTGCGAAATTTTAGGGTTTCTGGCGAACGTGAAATCGCCGATGTTCCGGATCAATTTTCGGATAGAATAAAAGCGTATGTGTACCTGGCATTTCGGCACAATATCTTAAATTATAGAAAAGTTTTGCAAGAATGAAACTAAAGCAAAATTGTGCCTAGAAAATGCCGAAAATATTCGACAATCATTCAAAATTACACTCATTTGTAATTTGAGAAAACAGTCTTTAAACTTGCGGCGTAAATAGTCGATAAAATTATCCTTTTGTAGGTAAAATTTGCTAATTTCCAATCAACTGTTGATCAAAGATATAAAATTATCACCTCGTGTTATATATCTGGTAATCAGCGCGTGTATACATTAGTCTGATCACTATTGCGTGATAATGATCGGAAGCGTTATCGCTGATTGGCTAATCGCTTCACGGGTCGATATGCATAGGACCGCCTACCTATAGACTGACACGCGCTGACGCATTTGTGTATTTGTGGTTGTGAACAATCGGTAATGTTTATGCGTCCCCAGGCAAAATTAAGCGTACGTGGAATCCTTGCTCTGAAATA
Organism: Saxidomus purpurata; assembly: GCA_022818135.1. Lineage (NCBI taxonomy): Eukaryota > Metazoa > Mollusca > Bivalvia > Venerida > Veneridae > Saxidomus > Saxidomus purpurata. Next base: position 39,218,540 of record JAFMSR010000016.1, read on the forward strand.
TTTGCGTCCAGCTGTATTAAACATGCGTACCGGGACGCCGAAATAAGCGTCCCCGAGAACCCTGGCGGTAGAATGCTTTCTGCAAGCACGGTTTATGTACCGGGTGAAACGGAACAAAGAGGAGATTACTATCAACTCAATTATAGCCCGCTTCGTCCGGAGGTGTCCGATAATTGCCGGATCTACTCTACCTTGAATGGGCTTAATTTCTGAAGACCAAAAACATTCTGTTGCAAAGGCACTAAAACAGACTTTAAAAAGGATTTTGCCATTCATGAAATGTGCATAAAACTTTGCAACAGAATGTTTTTGGTCTTCAGAAATGTAACACATTCAAGGTAAATATTCTTATTGTTATCATTTGTATTTCTGTTTTAAATAGTCTTTAAAACATTGAACTGGAAGTGTACTTTCAAGTGTTTCATCATTTTACATTGTAATCTTTGTTGTTATATGAATTTTGACCTACTTTCACTTTGGACAGACTTGGTGAAAACAAATATGGCCGACAAAGCAGAATCACCTTAAAAGTCTGTGAATTTTCGCGAGGAATGATTTTCTTCATGCTTAGAAGACTTGTAGATCTAGTGGAATAGACAATCTATGTTAAATTAGAAGTAATATATTTCAGATAATTCTATATGATTACTGTGTGAAACCCCTTTTTCGACCACTGCAACGTGTACGTTCTCTTGCGAGTTCAACATCCGGTTTATTTCGGTCACTTTATTGCGAGCATATCCGGGATAATTCAACATGTACGGTCTCTTGCATTACCGGAAGTAGACCCTGTTAGTACACATTGAATACCTATCAATAATTTATGTGCATTTTCACATAATTTGTGCAAGTTTTCAGGCATGTGCCAGAAGTTCAGGCTTTACAGGTCAAACATAACATCAATTTTCTATGTTTCACTATAAACATTACTTCAAAGTTTGTATTTTCAGGCTTTTTGAAAATTTTGGTTTTTCATCCATGAATAGAGAATTACTGTAATAGTTAATTACTTTCATAGTCCTCAGTGTGGAAGAACCAAAATTGCAACCACAGTCCATTCCTACTTGATCATAAAAGGCAACTAAGTGGGTTTGAACTGTAAGTCTCTGCATTTCTGAGATTCTGGCAGGTTGGGTGGTTTCGGCCTGGAATGCTGTTACACCAGAGGTTTCCTGAAATCACCTCTCCTGTTCAGCCTCATATAACCCAAACAGTGTTGGTGGGCAATAAAACCCAACTCTATCTTTCTATTTGGTTTCAGGAGGAAGAAACTGCGGAGCGCCAGGTCGCTGGCCGCTCAACGGCAATGAAGGAAATAACGATTGAGGATTGTTCTGGGAGAGCCAAGGTCGCACTGTGGCGCAAGAGCACTGAGTACAAGGCCCGCGTAGGTGACCATGTCAATGTCACCAACCTAGTGATTAATAACTATCGAGGCCAGGTTAGCCTTAACGGCACTGGCCAGACACTTGTGAAGGTAGTTTAACAGTTTATCATTAATAATTTAATGATTAATTTTCTCATTAAAATTAATGTTGAATTGTTCAATAATTAAGATGTCAATTATAGATATGCAGCCTGTCAAATTTGGCTTCTTTTTGAATGAGCTGAGCTATTCGGGCACCTTTTTATAAATTTTATTGAGAATCAGGTGCTCTTAGGGGATCAAACAAATATTTGGCTAAGATTTAGGAGCCTCGTGCTAATATCAGTGGTGTAGAAATGTTTTTGGAGTAGCCAGTGTAATTGAGTTGTTGTTAGTGATACAATGTTTACCAAACAGTGAATAACTTGCATACATGTGCATACATTACGAAACATAAATTATGCATTCACTTATGTAACCCATGCTACATTACTAGGTTTCCGAAGCACCTGTTGAAGTGGAGTCAGTATCCGTAGAAGGTATAGATATAGAGGATGATTATGTAACCTTGTTCTTGGAGGACGACCGTGATCTGAAAGTCCCTGCTGGCTTGCTGGAGATTGCAATGAATGGACAACGGGTTTGTATATTTTTTTTTGCTGCAAAAATGACAGTCAGATTGAATGTCCAGTAGCAGAAAGCTGAAACATTAAGGTAGCGCATTGAGTTTCAAAGTGGGTGGAGGGTGGTAATATACATTACCTGAAAAGAAAGAGTTTCAGTTCCAAACCAAATATGCCTATGGTATATGCATATATGTATGTATAAGCAATATTATAGAACAGTATGGAAAGTGTCCACGTTACATTTATAATTACCGAGGTGAAAAACAAGGACCACAGGTCTCGTTTACAAACACATTGAGTGAGCACATTATATATTCATTATATAGGAGCAAACGTTATCATTTCACCCTGGGAACACTTGGGGAGAGACTCTTGTTAAAATCTAATCTAAATTCCACACTATGAAGAAGTTACCTTTCAAATTTTATTTCTTCATTATGGTGAACTTGGAAATATCAAAAGGACTCATTATTGGATAGATTAACAACTACTTTTGCATCTACATTCTCTTAATAAGGGTTTGAACTAAGATTTTTTGGGAGTTGATGTATGTGAGTGTGTCATATTATATTTGTTTGTGAACGAGCAAGATAAGGTTTCAAAAAAGTAAAATTTTTCGTTTCACATTCAGCATATTCTATTTCTGTTACCTTTAAATTCCAATATGAATGTTTTTCTCTCTCATGGGATACCTGATATTCACAAGAAATTAGGAATTTCAACAAAAAAAAATATAAATGATAAATTACGTACCCCACCCACATGAGAAGCCAATGCGCTACCTTAACATGTTTTGGCCGAGCTGCCTTCCAGGCATAAACTGTTTTATAAAAATCTGGCCATATATCAGCCAGATAAAATAGTTTTCGGTACCGTATGATTTGAATTTTCAGTTACTGCACCAGGTGACCAGTATAACTTCCCACACTCATTATCTCTTGACTGCACTATATGCAAACTTTAAAGAATATAGCATTTGCTTATAAGCATTACCTTTAGAATTTTGTGCTTTTCATGATGCAACATTTTTTGCACATACAGCATAGCATAATATTGTATTTATTAGGTACTGATTTTTGCTGCATTTAATACCCAAATGGGTTTGGTCAATTTAATAACACTGCACAAATGCTCACCATGAGAGGTTGTGTCATATAGTAACAAGGGGCATGGAAAAAGGCGCAAGTGTATGCAGTCTTGTAACTCATTAACAATAACCAAATTACACAAAACCCTGCATTAAAAGTCTATTAAGCTGTCTCAATTTGTTACAGGTGGAGAGCCTGACTAGCAATGGTCCGGTAATGGCGAGAGTACACAGACAGGGGAGTGAAGTTAGGCAGATTGATTTAAATCCCGGTCAGTGACTTGTACAACAAAGTGATACAGAGTGAAACACCTAGTCATGATTGAACAACAGCTCGTGCTGCATTTGTGTGCAAATGTCTTAAGTTGAATATCCAATCACAAAAGGTCATTATGGCCTGTTAAACATTTTGAAATGCCATACCTGCTAACTTCTATCTGTAGATGGACATACATGGTATATTTGTCATTCTACACCCAAAATGGGCTAAATTTAATGCCAGATTACGGTAAATTTCTGCAAGGTGCTGAACCTAGAAAGGGTTATAGAAATGAATCGTTATTATTTTAACATTTGAAATTTTCATGTGTGTACTTGAAACCTATGTCGTTTTTTGGATGAATAGTACAAAGGTCAAGGTCAGAAAGTAAAGTGAAAGAACTGTCCTCAAAAGATCACTCTATGGCGGGCGCCAAGATCCCTCTGGGATCTCTTGTTTTTGGGTGCTAACGCAATGTACTCGCATTTCAGGTTTCTTTTTAAGCAAACGCGCGCTTGCCCGCGCCAGGTTAAAATTGCCGCGGGCTAGTGATTTTTCAAAGAAGATAGCCTACCGGGCAAGTGAAGTTTTGTAGTTAAAATCCGAGATCAAAGATCTGACTGAACTTGTTACGTCATTGATGATGCGGTCACTCGTGCTGATATAAATTACCTAAAGACATTGAAAGTCTTCAGTGCATTTTACAGTCTTACTGAAACTTTAAAAGAAATTTACTGGACAGGAGGGTAATCTCAGATAGGGATGTCATTGTTTAAAATTTTTGTGTTGATATATCTATGTACATATAAAGGCGATGATTCAATATATCAATTCACATGCGTAATTGTCACAGATTGTTGTATCTTCTTGTTTCTACCCAGTTCAGATAGCAGATGTTTCAGAAATATGTGTTCATTCCCATCGCAAACTAAGCATGGAACTCTGCTGACTGTTTGAATTTATTGTTTTGACACATGGATTAGCATTTCAAAAGAATCGCCATAGAAATAAGTACTTTCATCATATCATGTGTGTTTGGAAAAACAATAATTTGCAATAACTAAATGTGGTAGTAGTAAGTTTTTGTTTGTTCTAGTCATTACAATTACTATAAATCATGAAAATCATTTCGATGTGTGAAAGTTTATAACTTTTGTCTATGAATCATTTTTGCCATGCGAGATTTGTTTCTGTTGTAGTTAGGTATTGTTGCTATATATTGAGTGGTGATTCTGTTGTTAGATTTTGTAATTTTTTCATATGTTATTTTGTAGGTGAAATAATGTGAAAGATTAGGCTGCAGTTTAAGTGACATCATTAGCCCACCATCCTACCGGATGGTTGGCTCATGAAGTCGCTTTTTGTCCGTGGTCCGTCCGTCTGTTAACAGTTCGCTTGTTATTGTAACTAGTCAGAAACCACCGGGTGGGTTTTGACCAAACTTGGTCAGAATGTTTCCCTATTAGTCTAGTTGGTCTAAACATAAACTGGGGCTGATAGGTCAAGGTCACAGTGACCCAAAATATGTTAAAATCTAGTTGCCTATAACTTGAGATCTATATGACCTAGAACTGTCAAACTTCAAAGGATGATGGACCTTGATGAATACTTGAACCCTGTGCCATTTTGAGGTCAATATGTCAAATAATCAAGGTCACCATGACTCAGAGTTTGTAAACAGTTTCTTGTCCATAAATTGAGGTCTTCATGATCTAGAACTGTCAAATTTCATAGAATAAAATACCTTGATGAGTATTGAACTCTATGCCATTTTGGGGTCAATAGGTCAAAGGTCAATGCCACAATGACCCTAAGATTGTACATATCTACTTGTCTGTAACTTGACATCTATATGACTTAGAACTAAATAGTATGATAAGCATTGATGACTTCTTAAAATCAATGTTGTTTCTGGATGACTAGTTCAAGGTCAGAAAGTAAAGTGGAAGAACTGTCGTCAAAAGATCACTATGGTGGGCGCCAAGATCCCTCTGGGATCTCTTGTATCTGATACTGATCATGTGTGCTAAAACCACAGATGAATCGTCTTGTAATGTGGTGCCTAAACAAAATGTTGTGTCTTTGAATTGGACAATATTTTCATACAGACAAAAGAACTTGCAATGGAATTTTTTATTTTTCCATGTGCATTTTTTACCAAACTTAAATTTTTGCAAAAATGATAACCCAATTTAAAGACAATAATTAAACATTACAGTTAATACGTTTTCTTTGATCCGGCCGAAATCTCATTTGAACTACAGGGAAAATCACACTGAATAGGCATGCTATAATAGAAATTTCCATTATTTTGTAGTTTTGAAACAACATTTCGTCCGCCAGCCAGTTGTTAATGACAACACTGAACACCCCTTTAGTTTGAACTAGTTTGTAATACAGAATGTCATTTATGTCTATAGTAATATCAAAATGAATAATTATTTCCTTGATAAATAAGCAGTCGTTTACTTTGGAATTGGTATGTCTAATGTTGCAATGATGTTTGACAAGTTTTATATACGAGTCACTACAAGAAACTGATTTTCAATGCACTTTGCTCCTATAGAGAAATATTGTCTGGACTCGCTTCACATGTGTAATACCAAATGAATGACCCTTTTTCATTGCTCAGCAAAAAAGTCTGCATAGTACTATATATACTAAAGCAAGTCTGCAGGATTTTGCAAAGCTATCTTAGTTTTGTTTCATCATGTATGAAGAGTTGGGTACCGTTAGCAACCAAACTGTATGGCACCATTAACCGATACAAACAAAACGACGCAGTATACTTAGCTCATCTTGCTCATCTGTCACAAAGTGACAAGGTGAGCTTTGTGATAGCATGATGTCCGTCTGAGTGGGTGTGTCAACAATTTCTTCAAACAACATCTCCTAAACAATTAGTCAGAATTTGATCAAACTTTATCAGGACCTTCCTTGCATTAACCTGTACAAAAATTGTTCAAAGAATTGTATTCCATTGAGAACTCTGGTTGCCATGGCAACCGAAAGGAAAGAAACTTTTAAAGATCTTCTTCTATTGAACCATAACGTCTAGAGCTTAGATATTTTGCTTGTAGCATTGTCTAGTGGACCTCTACCAAAATTGTTCAAATCATTCCCCTTGGGTCAAAATTGGCCCCGCCCTGGGGCTTAATAGTTAAAACATTTAGTTATATAGAAAAATTTCTCCTTTCTAGGAAGTATAAGACATATGGCTTTGATATTTGTACCACTTGTGCAACTTTGTTTGCGGAATTGAACTTTCACTTTTGATGACCTTCACCTTGTCCCAGTGACCTACATCTGTATTTTTGAAGCTATGGCCTTCAAATTTGAACCACTTGAGATTTTATGACCTTAACCTTCACTCAGAGACCTACTTTACACTTTGAACGCTTTTGCCTTCTCATTTTGACTTAAGGTTGTAACACTGATACTTGCTGAGGTCAAGTTACTTAGGTGAGCGATCCAGGGCCATCATGGCCCTCTTGTTATCGATACTGATACCTTGAGTTTCATTAAATAACAAATGAAAATTTGAATTCTTCATTGAAATGCACAATCGTGCTTCTGTAAATCTGTATATCAAAAATACACTGGCAAAATGTATTAGTATTAAATGAAAATAATGCAGTTTTAAACCATTACCATAACAATCTGAACAGACTGGCAAACTGAAATACTTTATTAAAAACAGGCAGCTTCTCATGAGAAACTAGTTGAGACCAATTAGTATTAAATGAAAATAATGCAGTTTTAAACCATTACCATAACAATCTGAACAGACTGGCAAACTGAAATACTTTATTAAAAACAGGCAGCTTCTCATGAGAAACTAGTTGAGACCAAAAATACTTGAGAAAAGTGATGGTACTTTGGCCAAACGGTATTAACTGATACTTTTTCAAGTGATTCTCGATTATACCAATACGATACCAAGTACCGGTACCCAACCCTTCATGTATGATGATGTACTTTTGACATGTCAAAATCTCTCTGAACCTTGTGATCTCTATTAATGAATATTTTGTATTGATATTTTGTTTTAAATAAAACATGTTACTTTATATATTATGTTACTTGTATCTTTTACTTAACACTGTTTTGCATTGATATTTTGTTTTAAATAAAACATGTTACTTTATATATTATGTTACTTGTATCTTTTACTTAACACTGTTTTGTATTGATATTTTGTTTTAAATAAAACATGTTACTTTATATATTATGTTACTTGTATCTTTTACTTAACACTGTTTACCAAGCACAACATTTTGTCATGGAGATAATGAGTTTTGGTGTAGGAAATGCATAAAGACTGTCCAAACACCTAATCCTACAATCTTGTCTATTCTGGGTGTGAACTCGGGTGCAAAAGGCGATTACTGCCAAATGGTGCATTTGACTCTAATTCAAAAGTTCATAATATGTGGGGCATATAGATTTGCTGTTGTCCGTCGAACGTGTGCGTGCGTGTATCTCCATCAAGTTAGATAACTGACGAGATCCCATCATGCATGTCGAAGTTGTGGCCCGTGAAAAGGTCTGAAATGCCCATTTCGGCCTTTTTAGCACTATAGTCCTCCATTTATGTTTTTATTTGTACCAAACTTGCACACAACCTACAGCAGCAATAGCTATTGCATTCTGTCTGACATCAGTTGGGTCTTGCTAAGAGAAAGCGGTCAAGAAATGCTTTTACTTTGTTTCAGGTTTTACGCCGCTTTCAACAATCCCCAAGCAATATCGTGGCGACCATTCCAATTCAAAACAACCACAATCTTAACCATTTAAGATGGAAACAAGCAATAAAATATCTGACAAATAGTTTTGATCTATCTCCCAAACAGAGTCAGACCCACTGTCCAAGTAGGACAATAATAATTACTACGCAGAAGTGAAGCACACACAGCACTTAACACCAGATAAGTAGTTTCATACAATCGTGATAACCACAGTCAAAGAGTCTGACACGATCTGACAGACAGGAAAAAGCCAAAACAAAGAATTGACATCGTCAGTAAGAAACCCCTAACAGTGTTTCTAGCCTTTAATTCTTATCACTCTTGTTAGGGCCGGCCCCGCAGCGTAATAGGTCACGCCACGAATTTTAGCCTGTATACAACAAAATTGCTTAAGCGGTCTATTCCAAAAAAAAAAATAGCAACTGGTTACCAGATTCCATTTGATCTGTGTCAGCTAGACAGCTGTGCATCTGTCCGACATGTGCACATAGTGTAAATAATACTGTTATAACCTCATGTCTTAATACATTCACTACTTGAGTGAAAAAAAAACATCAGTGCTTTCAGCGCTTTGATTAAGTGTTGCTACAGCTTTATGATTTCTCAACATAGATAGATATCTTTGTTTCCTCCACATCAGGGAGAGCACAATAAACACATATACAGAACAAAACATTAAACATACAAAACACTATATATACATTACATATATTACATAAATGTAGTAAATGTAAATAAGTACTGAAATTAGTTTTTATTCTATGACTTAGTTTTTGATATTTTTATAAATAGGTATTTGATCGATTTAGTGCACAGGCAGCGAACCTTGGGTTCGCAAACCCCAACCTGACCATTGGAAGATCCAAGTTCCCTGTTGTGCTGAGGCATGCATTTGAGCAGACGACACCTTCTTCTGTTCGGGAGGCATTTATTGTTACCGGAATTGAGCCATACAACCCAGACGTCATTGTCACCAGTCAGCTGATACCGCCGACTTTCAGCAAAAGAAACGAAGAAAGTATGAATCAAATGTCAACGGCTTGAGAGGTCTTCATATCAGTCTTTGCGAAAAATATCATTACACATGTATTAATAAAAACTAATAGAAAAAATCCAGAAAAGTGTTACCCTTCAAAATATTATCTGCAGCACAAAACGGGTTTTATCCCGCCGAGAAACGGGTTTTATCCCGCGGTCTATTGGTTAGAAGTTTACGAAGTTTTCTGAGACCAACTTAATGTAAAATCAGATAAAATCTTTATCAAAACTATTAGATGCTGAACTGCATTTTTTTCAGCTGGAGGAACTGAGAGAACTAGTGTACACACTTGCGAGATATGTGGCTCTTTCCTTGGGGGAGAGTTTTTTTCATTATCGTCATGATCATCGTCGTCAACTATGTGCTTCTTTAAAGGTAGATGCCAGACACTTCTATGGAACGTCATGGCCGTCTTATCACAGTCTATGTACCGCACACAAAATCGAATGCACTGCATATAAAGACAGTAACACCACATATAAGAAGAGTTGTACTGCATATAACAAAGAAAGTACAGCATATAAAGTAACTAATACCACACATAATGAATTATTTACCACATATAATTAAATATCTACTGCATATAATAAAAGATCTACTGCATATAATGAAATATCTGCCGCAAATAAGCAAACAAGTCATAATAAGAAGGTCATGGCGTTCCATAGAAATGTCGATGATCACGACGATAATTAAAGTTGGGGATTAACGCGAATAACAAACTGAGTCCCCTGGGAGAATGAGATGTTACAATGTTGTAGAATACATCTATCTTGTTATATATCCGTTACATTTATTCCGGAAAACACTTCTATTTTGAGAGGATACATGCAAAGTTCGACTAACTAACTACTTTCTGGTTGGTAGTTGGGGATTCACACGAATAACCAACTGAGTCCCCTGGTGGATGTAGAGAGAAGGATATGTTACAATGTTGTAGAATATATTTTAATATCTGGTTATAGATCCGTTTTAGTCCAGGGACTGGTAGGGTTTTATTGCAACGGAAAGCGCCAAATAAGCTGAAATTGGTTCCTGGTAGGAAATTTTATGAGGATTCTGAAAAGTGATTTCTTAAGGGTCGTAGCCTGACCAAAAGTGTCTAAAAATAGCTTTGACAAATGCTACCATGGCAACAAAACCTAAAATTCCTTAACAGGGTAATGCCACAAAAACATTTATAAAACAAATTTGAGGCAACAGATATTCATAAGTATGATATATTTCTAATACTTAGTAATTACTGGAATTTTTTAGGTCTAAATATTTTTAACTGGACAAAGGTCATTTGCTGACATAGAGGTCAAAGGTCAGAGAACAACAAAAAATAGTAAAATTAATATTAATTAATATTTCAGTTATTCCTGAAAAAAGCTTTGATAGTGTCTCGAATCTTCACAGAAATGGCATTCAAGCCTCAAAACACTTAAATCTAATTTTGTAATTGGGAAGAAAATCTGTTCTCCCTTGCACATGTTACCTGTAAAAGCTTTGTAACTAAGTTGTTTGTAATAAAGTTGTGTGTGTTTTATGTCCTGTGATATCGTGTTGTCGTTCTGGCGGGGTCGGTAATACAGCATTTATGACAACAATCTATGTTGTGTTCTGTTGTTATTTCGATATATATATATATTTGCCTGTCGTTATTTGCCGTACTTTTTCGTGTTGGCGTTGCCACCAACACCAAACAACTGCTAGAACAGGGAGAAAGAAAGAAAGTTCGCTGTGCGTCAACACGACATATACTATTTGTTGTGACGTCACTCTTGAGTTGCCAAACTGGTGCCCTCTTTTTATTCCGCCGTTGCGATACCGGTGTCTGTTCTTCATCTCCAAAACAATAAACACTTCAGGGTGAAGTCTAATTGTGCATACTACAGTTTTGGATCATATACTCAGTAGTAGTCAAAGGTCAAGGTCACCGGATCCTGAAATTGGAAAGGTTTTGTCCGCTTTCAAAACCCCCTTGTTGGATTTTCATCAGACTTTTAGGGAAGCTTAAATATGAAGTCAAGTTGTGCATATTACAATATGGGGTCATAAAGTCAAAAGTCAAGGTCACAGAGGCCTGAAACGTGAAAAGATTCTCATACTGTTGGATTTGCATCAGACTTTTAAGTAAATATCAGTTTGAAGTCTAGCTGTGCATATTACAATGTAGGATCATGTAGTTTAAGGTCAAGGTCACGGAGGCCTAAAACTTAAACATTATCTCTAAAACCCCTTGTTGGATTTTCATCCAACTTTGTGAGGAGCATCTGAATGATGTCTTGTTTTGCATATAACGATTTGAGTTCATATACACAAAGGTCATAGGGACCTGATAGTTGATTTTTATGCCCCGAAGGGTGGCATATTAAAATCACACCGTCCGTGCGTCTGTCCGTGCGTCTGTCCTTAAATATTTTCGTGTCCGGGCTGTAACTTTGTCATGCATTGAAGAATTTTAATGATAATAGGTAATGGAATCTTGTATATATACACACATTCGTGTCCAGACTGTAACTTTGTTATGCATTGATTGATTTTAAAATAACTTGACACAAATGTTCAGCACATCAAGACTATGTGTTGTGTGCAAGACCCACGTCCCTACCTCAAAGGTCAAGGTCACACTCTTAGAGTTTAAAGGTAATGTAATACTGTATGCCAGTGACCTTTTCTGTTTGTTCGAAAGACCAGGAGAATTTCAAGTAACCATAGAATATTTCCACTTGAATTTGTTGAAAATAGCTTTTTGAATGTCAATGTAGGAACATCAGTATTGACACAAAATTAAGAGTTGGTGAATTTTATCAAAATGGTTCAGACTAGACTGAATGTCTTTGAGTTAGTAATTAGGTCACTGTCGTAAATATACCTTAAATCCTCAACAACTTTACTTCGGAATAAACAAATGTTACCATACCTGACGTAAAGATAGCTGACAGGGAGATGATTGTTGGATTTCATATCAAGGACAATCTAAAAAGGTAACAGGGATAACATTTCAAAGTACAGCACAAGAAATTCTGTGTTAAATTATGTTGAATACTTAACACGTAAGTTTTATTTATTGTATAATTTCAGTTATACGAAAGGGCCCCTTTTGACGGTGAAAAAAGTCACTGCTTGAACATAAGTGACATTGGCACTAATTTCAGTGACTGGAGATTACCAAAGAGACTGACCAGGTCTGAAATGAGCCTGGCAACACAATTCTGTTACGCATGTAAGTTTTGCCCTTATTAGAACCTGCGATCATTTTAATGGCGAGGTTGTTACAAAGCCATTATAGAATCATTTTTCGTAAGTTCTAGCATACATAACTGTACAATATACAAACTTGCATTTAATTAAATTCTATAAGTTGTTGGTATAATATTTGTCATTATCATAGACACATGTACCTGAGCTGAAACGGTAGAACCACGTTTTTTTCACGGACTAAAATGTGTTTCAAAATCAAGGAATATAGTGTATGTTATTTGTTGTTTTTTTAAATAGTGTATGGGGATATATTATACAATGTATGTTATTTATTTTTTAAGTAGCGTATGGGGATTTATTACCCGCCTAGATTTATATTACCCGGACCGGTATCTTTCCCTTCCTTAAAATTTGAAAGATTCGTTTAAATGTATTTAATGACTGAACGAATGCACTTTACAATACAACGTCATATGTTTTGAAAAACGCAAGGCCTTCCTACGAATGCAGGTTTGTACCTCGAAAAGTGAATATACATACTTATTTTTTCACTTTCGTATGACTCCATACAAAACCTCATTCTTTTTCTCAAATTAGTTTGCATTGATATACGAACACATGGTTTTCGTAACCAGAGCCGTAATTGCATGCCTTTAAAATTTCGAACCTATATCCCCCCCCCACCACAAAAACATGTGTGTCATCGTGTTTAGTGACAATGGTTGTTTGTTGTATCTAAGGTCAAAAGGTTGGCATGAAATCTTTCTCTCATATAGGATGTAGCCTTCGGAACAAACTTCCACTAATTGCTAGGAACCATACCAGGCTTGCAGATTTTAAAGTTGCTGTTAGACAACACTTTCTTTAAGATATCTAGTAATTATTTTATCAGATTTGCCAGAAGTTTTTGTCTATCTTTTATCTATCTTTACTGGGATCCTTTTTTTAGCGTCTCATAAATTTTATTATACCCCCGTAAACGAAGGCCGTTACATTTTCCTTGTCCGAGGCATAACTTGAAAACATCTGGTTGGACTTAAATACAATGTACAAGAACAATGACTCTATTCGACTAATTACAAAGTTATTGCCCTTTGTAACTTTTCTTTGTCCGGACCATAACTTAGAAACGACAAGATGGAATTCAAGTCAACTTCATACAATGATCACGCACCATATGAGGAAGTGCAATGTACAAGAACCATTAATCTGTCTTGATTATTGACAGAAGTATTGCCCTTTGCTACTTTTCCTTGTCCGGAGCATAACTTTAAAACCACTGGTTTGAATTCAATATAACTTCATACAATAGTCAGAGCTTGACCATCAAGCACAATGAGAGGCAGTGTAGTGTACAAAAACTATAAATCTATCTTGACTCATTACAGAGTTATTGCCAAGAACTATTTTAGCTTTTTACAAGGAAGTATGTCACTCATAACATCTTCAGTTGAAAAAGTAGTCTTGCGGGGGTATAAATCACATTTAGTGATAGGTTAAGTTCTCATTAATGTGTTTTAATATTATGCCTCTCTATGTTAGGGTGAGCTATTAGGAACGCCTACCGTCCGGTGTACGGAGTCTCTTAACATTTTACTTTAAACTACATCTCCTCTGAAAACACAAATTTAAAAATATTCTCTAAAACCACAAGGCCTAGAGGGTAGATATTTAGCACATGGCATTGCCTAGTGAACTTCTTCCAAGATTGTTTACATCTTGACCCCGGGGTCAAAATTGACCCGGCCAGGGTGTCTCTTGATTTAACATAGGCTTATAGAAAACCTTAAAATTCTTTATCTCTGAAACCACAAGGCATAGAGCATAGCTATTTGTCATGTATCATTGCCTAGTTGACCTCTACAAAGATTGTTCAAATGATGACCTTGTATTATAGCCAATTGTAGCCATGTGAGCGATATAGGGCCATGTTGGCCTTCTTGTTTGTTTTATTCTCAATGTATAATGTGTTACGGATGGTTCATAATATATCATCTTCTCATTGATCACCATTGTCATTATCATCATCGTTATTCTTATAATTTTGTTTGCGTCACTTTAACAGTATAGTATGTTTTACTGTGATATATATGTATATATCAAATAAACCAATCTAATCACTCAATCAATCTATGTTTACGCCATTTTTATGTTCATTTAGGCAGCACAAAAATGAATAAAAGGAAAACTGAATGTCATCTTCAATGGAATATGATCGGTAGCAAAACTGATACTAAGTTTAATACTAAAAATATCCAGCAACTCCTTATTTTTGCATCAAAGGCGCCATAGTGAAGACAGAAGCTACTGTTTTTGTAAGCTCATCTGAGCAGAAGGCTCTTGATGAGGTACTAGTATGGGTAGGTTGTCCGGCGACCATCATACATCGCATTGTCCTCGTATGTTATCATAATTTTACTCAAAGCTCTTCTTTCTGAAAGACAAAAAAAAAAAAAAAAAAAAAAAATATGTTAGAACCAAACATCAAGAAAAAAAATTAAACTACTTCTCCTTATGAACAAATGTTTGGAAAGTCACAAAACCTTGCATCGACTTCTTTCTAAAAATGAAATGGCTAGGTAGCTAGCTCTGTAGCAGGCTCTGTAAAATAATAATAATAATAATAATAATAGTAAAAATGATGATGATAATGATAATAATAATACAAATAATAATAATAATAATGATAATAATTAAAGTGCCAGAGTAAGCTATTAGGACCATTCACCGTCCGGCTACGTTGTACGTCGGTCCGTCCATCCACCATTTCCTTCTTCCTTTAAACGACATCTCCTCTAAACCACAGGGCCAATGTTGATGAAAATTGGCAGGAATGTTTTGTACATGAATTGTTCAAAGAATTCCATTCCATGCAAAACTCTAGTTGCTATAGCAACTAATAGGCAACACTTGTAAAATATTCTCTGAAACCACAAGGCCTAAAGCCTAACTATTTGTCATGTAACATAACCTAATGGACCCCATCCAAGATTGTTCAAATCATGACTCCCGGATTGAAATGGAAGATTTGTGCCTCACGAGTCCATAATTGTATAATAGAGAACTAATATACATGTACTTCAGTAGATTATACTTTTCATAACTTGTTTATTGATTACTTGATATCCAGCTTGCGACTTAGGACCAACTTATTTTTTTTCCGTTTTCAGCTGAAAAGGAGCTTAACATCAGTGAAATAGATTGGAAGAAGGCAACTAGAGCTGTCGACAAGGTGTTAGGTCTGTTGATGGAAGAAATACAGAAAGAAGCAGGCAAATATGA
This sequence comes from Saxidomus purpurata, assembly GCA_022818135.1. NCBI lineage: Eukaryota > Metazoa > Mollusca > Bivalvia > Venerida > Veneridae > Saxidomus > Saxidomus purpurata. Next base: position 39,234,136 of record JAFMSR010000016.1, read on the forward strand.
AGGCCTTGTCATAGGAAAATATGTAAGACAAGGTAAGTGTTGTATTCTTTAAATAGACTAAATGTATATGTGTATTTAAAGACAGCATCATAAAACGCACATTAATGATTCAAGTCTGAACATGATTCTTTATTTCATTGTTTTAATGTCCGGAAAATCGTTATTTTATCTGAGTTGTTCATTATGTTGCTATTGGCTCCTGTTTTTCAAAATTTAGAAAGTAATGTTGAGTGTCTTTACCAGACTTATACCGTGATCACTAAGCTTACAGAATATTAGAATTACAATGACAATTCTGGAACTGAAGCGTAGCAACGGTTTTCACGCTGGTGAAACATGGGTTCTGCAATGTGGCAACTCACTTTCAACTGTTATCATTTTATAATATACCATTCAGCTCTAAAACGTCAGCATCTTCTCTGATCAGATTATCAAAGAGTCTTTTCCATTCCTTGGTCCTTTTCAGGTAGTTCTCGGGAAGGTCTTAAAGTCGGTTCTGCAGACGAATTTGATGTACTTCTTCAGTTCCACTTAAAAAACTTAGATTACGAGGTAAATTTATATACAAACTATATCGTGAGTTTCAGCACCTTCCAAGAAAGAGGTAGCATGTGTCACTTTTAGTATTTTCCCCTTTTTCAGGTTTGTTGTCCGCAGCTAAACCTAAAAGCTATAGGTGACTGATGAGAAGTAAAGTTACAATTATGTGTCTAAATAGAATCCTCGAAGAAAATCTTTCATCTTGCTCGGGATTCGGAACAAATGATCATAGTTATATGTATGTAATATGACAATATTTTTATTCACAAATTGTACAGGTTGTCCATCTTTGCTCAGGTGGCTACTCTTTGCCAGAGCTTGCTTATTTTCGTGTGGACAGCACAATGAGCCGGCTGTCGCAGACACACAACCGATTGTACAAGAAGGACGTGTTTACCGAGATGGATGGCAAACCATATATAAATACTAGAAACCTGCAAGAGAAAGTCTTTACATCTTTAATTGCCTCTGCGTCATCAGTAGTCGCAAAGAACGTTAACCAGGGTGATTACCAGGAAAACTCTGGATTCAAATTTAAGATTCACACAAATCCGCCTTCTGTCAATATAGGAATTGAGCTTACAGATGAAGCTGGTAAAAAAACAGTTATGAAACGCCTAGATGAAATACCTTTGGGGGTATATTATGGTCACTTTGCTGGATTCAGTCCTAAAAAAACAACATTGATCGATGTAGACATCGTACCAGGTAATAAGAACAATGTTTTGTATTATTTTGCACATTAGTATGTCGAAATGCTCTATTTGATGATCAGAAAAAGCACAAGTCTGTTAACAACGTGACAGCATTTTAATTTGTGAAAACAAGTTTGGAGTAAACAAGAACATTACTTTCTTGTATTAATATCGATTTAACCGCTATAAAAACATATAAGGGTCAACAAAACCATGTTTTAATAATTTTTCATTTCTGTCTTTCTATTCTAATTTTTATGCCCCCGGAGGGTGGCATATTATAATCACACCGTCCGTCTGTACGTCCCCACTTACAAATTCGTGTCCGGACTGTAATAAAGGATTTTAAAATAACTTGGCACACATGTCTTGCACATCAAGACGACGTGTCGCGTGCAAGACCCACGTCCCTACCTCAAAGGTCAAGGTCACACTTAGAGTTTGAAGGTAATGAAATCCTCTATATATGCACACATTCGTGTCCGGACTGTAACTTTGTCATGCATTGAAGGATTTTAAAATAACTTGGCACAAATGTCTAGCACATCAAGACAACGTATCGCGTGCGAGACCCACGTCCCTACCTAAAAGGTCAAGGTCACACTTAGAGTTTGAAGGTAATGGAATCCTGTATATATGAACACATTCGTGTCCGGACTATAACTTTATCATGCATTGAAGGATTTTAAAATAACTTGGCACAAATGTCAAGCACATCAAGACGATGTGTCGCGTGCAAGGCCCACGTTCCTACCTCAAAGGTCAAGGTCACACTTAGAGCTTGAAGGTAATGAAATCCTGTATATATGCACACATTCGTATCCGGACTATAACTTTGTCATGCATTGATTGATTTAAAAATAACTTGGCACAAATGTCAAGCACATCAAGCCGATGTGTCGCATGGATTTTAAAATTACATACCACAATTATTGAGCACATGGAGAGGACAAAGACTGTGAGACACCTCTTTCGGGGGCATTCGTCACTTGTGAGGGACAGCTCTTATTTTTATTAAGGTTTGCGTTTGTCAGATGACAAAGTACCTGACCCAACCAATAAACGACGCACGATGACATGTCCTACGTATGCGGTGTTCAAGTGGCTGACTGAAAACGACAGATCCGCCTCTCGGTACGGGGCAAACCCGTCTCTCTTTTGGCGTATTTGTAGTTCAGGGTATGAAAAACATGTTATTGATGTTGCGCAGCAGAAGAGTCAGCAGCATCACATACTAAATGCTCTACGATTTCTAAAGCTATACTTCCGCAATATGAAAAAGAAGGCCATTGAGCGACAAGAACCACCGCCACAGGTTGTCACATTGCTACGCTCCTACCATCTGAAGCATATTGCCTTTTACTGCATTATGTTCTTGAGGGTGCTCAAGAAGGTTCAAGTCTCAAACGTAGACGTGGCACTAGCTTACATGCTTGCATTTTTAGAAGTGTGTCTTGAAGAGAGGAAACTTCCACATTTCTTCCACGCTAATTCAAAAATCACCAGCTTGTTTCCAGACTTCACATGTAAACCAATGTCCCTTAGATACGACCTGTTTCAAGGAAAAGATCGGGAATCTTTCAATCAGGCGATGCGGTCATACAGGTCAATGAAAACAAGGATGCCTGAAGTGAAAGAAATGGGCTCCTTAGTTTTTCACGACATTGTTGATAAGTTCAGAAACTACGTTTCATCTGGACATTACTACCAGTAGGTACACTGTACGGTGTTATGTCTCATGTTAATGGTTATTAAGAAATAAGAAGACATTCTTAACATTTAGTGAGAGGTTTGAATTATTAAATAGGAAAGTTTTAATGGTTTTAATTTGAAATCCGATTTCTTAAATGATTTAGTTTAATATTTGTGTTGCCAATTTTGTTTGAATAAAGTTTTGTTCCATAGGATGTTGTCTTTGTTTGAGTTTCAAAAAAGCTTAAAGCTTGGTATAAGGGATGTCGTCACACTCCAGTCTGGAGCATAATAAAGGGAACATTGTCAGAAAGGTCAATGTGCAAGAAACATAACTGTAGATTACCTTCCTTAATAGATTTCATACGAGACACAACTTAAAGTGATATTACCGTTCATAGAGACCATCGTAATTTTAAGAAAGACACTACTCACTGATTTACATTTCTAGATAATTGGACATTGCCATAGTAATCAAAATACTTGAATCATTCCCATTGAAAAGACAGAAAACCTTTTTTCTACATTCCTAATCGAAAATTGAAAATACTCGCTTTCTGGTAGGTATATGCCAATTTGTATAGCTCATTTCATACATGTTTTCAAAACATCGACAGTATTTCAAGCTTCATTAAATAATACCATTTTAAAGGGAAATATAAAAATGTTAATGAGAATAAGGCGAGACTTCTCACATTGACTGGCACACTGAGAGTGTAGGCATACGTGTATAAAATGAAACAATGACTTGTTTGAAATATCACCCTTTAATACCATTTATTTCCCGATCAAAACTCGGAAAATTATTAAATCTATAGCATGCCAGATACGGAATCATTCCTATAACTTCATTTTAATAGCATGTATATCCATTATTGGTTTTGTGATAGGGAAACACTGTGAACAATTTATGGTCTACTGTTCTGGCATACAGTATATGTCGTGAATATTATCAAACTATTTGAATATGATACAAAATCGCATTCAAGTTGATAAGGGTCGTATGAATTCAATAAAACAAACAAACAAAAACAAATCGAACGCTGGAAAATGGAAATACATTGTGGTATATCCTTTTATGTAACTCGATCATTGTCCTGTTGTTTTAAACAACAGCTTTTCGTCTATTAACGATTCTTTCAATAAAAATCTGTATTGTCGCAACAGATGATGTGTGTCAATTAGGGCCATGTGTTGTGTCGAGTGTGTTGTGCTGAATGCAGTGTGCTTGTTGCCTATTGCTTTCGAGTTTATAATTCTCATCTGAGGGTATATATCGTCTCCGTGGACAAGCTCGTAAACAGTGTATTTTCGTGGCCCCTGCAGAACTACAAGGTACTCAGTGAAGGGCTGCCCCTAGACCTTCGGTATTCAATGCCAACAAGCGTGTGAACATGCCCTGATGCCCATGAACAGACAACCAGTCATAGCAAAATCACTAAGATTTGTATACCTATAACGTTCCCTCTCTTGTTGCGAGGAAAGGTGTTGGCACCAGAAACTAAAGATGGGGCAATCCTAGAGAGCTGAAGTCAGATGTACAAAGCCAGTTTGGCACTTTCTAATAAATTATAATATAATGCATTCCCTTAATGTCTGCACACTTATCTCATCTAGAGCTAAATTAATAAGAATAATTATTGTCAACGATTTAGACATCTTCGATAGGAGTGTAAAAATCATGACTTAGTAAAACAAGCCCATAAAAGTATCATGACATTCCATTCAAAACAAATCTGTCCAGTTTTCTCACGTTGCTGCTAAAACTTTGAATACAATGTGACTCCCCACAACTGTGAACTGAGGAGTAGTTCAGTGGTTAAGGAGTAGAGCTTTAGCACACCTAAACTCATGTTCATGATGATCGTCTCAAGTGTTTGCTTGAATAATATATCCTCTCAAATCACTCAACCAATATCAATTAAGCATTGTAAATATGGTCCTCGGGTGTTCCTAGTATGAAATTTGTTAAAAGATGAATTAAATGCAGAACTCTGGTAACCATGGCAAAAAGGGCAAACACTTCTATATGTAGCAACAGGTTGTGATCCTTTATCAAAAATGTTCAAATTTTGCCGTTTAGGACTATACTGGTACTGTCCGCTGTTTTGTTTGTTTCTGTAATACTTCTAAACAATAATCGTTAAAACTCTAACTATTGGCTGAATTTCAAAATGCTTTCACGGCAATGTTCCTACGATTACTCTGTACCAAGACTGTTCAAGCTATGTTGAGGCTGTTTAAAAGCTAAGAACGTGTTAGATTTCGAAATATTTTCAATGGAATGATTTGTTCATGACCTTCAAGCAAAGCAGTCCAAGAGATGCCGATTCATCTAAAAGAAAGTAAAATGGCTTGAATGAACTGAACGGTGTCTCTTCAACATGTCCACCAGGTTGGGTTTGATGCATCAACCAGGACTCTGAAGATCTGTACGGGGCCTTTATAGCAATGAAAGCAATTGTTGAAGACGTTGGACATAAGACTATCCATAAATATCACTTTGGCATTTCTTACCCATGTTACCAGGCGAGCTAATTTAAAACGCAAAACAAAAATTACAATACTGCATTGCAGACGCGTAAGTTTCGTATATGTGCATTACGATGGCAACTGAGAACAGCCAGTCATAATATATTTCTTTACAAAAGTTAAAGTTGTTCAATGCATAAAAGAAGATTTGAGTGTTAGATTATTACAAATTATTTTATATTGTTATGAATAGCTTCCGGTCCAAATCAGAGTATCTTACATATTGGGGATATAGTCTTTTTTGAAGTTATTAATAATAACATAACAGAACATGTATGTAAATAGACTAAAGAATGTCGTTTTAGGTACTACAAACATCGTCTTTTTTAAAGTCATGCTTGTTTTCATTTCAGAGATTTTGGATTTTGTTTTCTGTATTCTCCCTGTAACCAAGAACGTAGGTGTCACTTGTTTGCTTTCACACATTTGAAAAGGTTAAGTAAAGCCATTGGGGGCATTCGTTGACATCTTAAACTGATTAATGGTCACTAACAGATGATCAATTTATTTACAGCTAATAAAAATTAGTCAATATAACGTCCACAACTTCGAAAATAATATCCGCAAGTTGGGCGCTTCTCGTTGCCGGTGAAGTGGCGGACTATTTTCCTTGCGCTACAGGGGCTAAAATACAATCAGTACTATCAACAACAGTGTACCAATCGAGTCTGGAAGTGACAGATGGAATTAAGACCATGTCGACGTTTATACTGATCAATACAAAAAAGGAGAAATACTCAGCGGGGACTCTATCACTCCCAAGATGGATTCAGGCGGAGGAATATGAAAATGGCGGATATTACAGAGGTTGTTTAACATAGTGAGACGATATGTCGCCTAAACGAACAATTTCTGTTTTTGACATATCTAATTTGTAGACTATATAAGAGGAAAGAAAGCAGAGTCCGTGCATAAGTTGTGTAACGGTTCCTTGGACATTAAACAACCCATAAACTGTAAGTACCTTTTATATTTTTCGTCATAAAATATGCAGGATCAAAGATAAATCTAGTAAATAATAAAAATTAAAGACAGAGCTGTTGCATACACAACAGACTAAATAATGTAAATTCTACATTCAATAAAACTTATTTTTAACCTGATGTAACGTTAATGCGTAAAATCAGAGCTACACGGGTCCAAGGTATCCTCTTCAATTTAGTAATACATAAGTATCCAAAAGTTATTGCTGCCTTCAAATATACGGAATATTCATTTTAATCATCTTTCGCCCAGTGTTACCACTGTGTGAACTTCTAACATGTAATTTATTTTTTGTCAACGGCTATTTCCAAAACCTCATTTAAGTGATGATGCTACCCTTCAAATTAAGAAATGATAGCTGTTTAACTCCACATGTATATAGCAGCAAACTTAATCAAAATACCTGTAGTTACACAACTACTGTATTCTGTTTAAATTTAAACTAATTTATTTATTTTCGATTGGGAAACAGTTCTTACTTTCTTGAGACTTATTCATGATGAAAATCAATCTCAAAGAGAGAGAAACAATATGGAAATATCAGACACAACCGCCATAGCACTGATGGCATTGTTCTGTAGTTTGATATCTCTATATTCTATCAAGTATAATGTATTTCTCTTTGAAAAAAACTTAAGTTTTGTAAATATCTTAATTTCATTTCGTGTCTATTTAAAATCTACGTTTAAAAACATTTACATTGGGTACATCACGTGACAATTGACCTGCGAGTAGCGCGAAAGCAAAATAATTATGTTATTTTCATTTGTATGCATGTGGGTATCTTGCTTTACCTCAAACATGGAATGTCAATAAAAATAATTATGTTACAGAGACCAAGGAAAATGAATAGCCGTGTGCTCGCTCTAATTTGCATCAGCGCCATCATTATTTCAACGGTCACGTGTTTACCAGATGCAATGTTGGCGCCCCCTGGTCGACCAGAAGAGTTTCGAAACCCAGAACAGCTCAGGCGATACCTCAAAGCACTAAACGACTATTATGCAATAGTTGGAAGGCCACGGTAAATATTTTATACAATTATTGTCCCTATATTTGGGAAATGGGATCGTAAGGCAGACATTTGTTTATTCTTTTTATTCACGGGTTAGTCGGCGTCCTAACTGGTCGTCATCAAATAATGCATGTAATTGTCTTCCTGTACTATAGAAATAATTCCTGAATCAATTTCATGTGTACCTCTGCAATGCTATATAGTCTTTTAAATAGAGGCCTGTCGTGAGCGATGAAAGAACACAAGTTTCCAGTGCCATGAAATTTAACGTAACATTCTTGGCACGTATGCTTTGTCAGAGAATTACAATGCGAATGCCAGCATTATGAAACTTTGAGTTTTAAAGTTGTTAATATATAGGTACAGGTATTGTAGAATAATTTTGTTATGAAATAAACTTCATAAAAGTAATGCCATGTCACTGCTATGTCCTTTTCTGCAGAGTTTGGAAATTGAATGACATTTATAATAACTCTTTACTCCTGCTTCGGTAACACAACCAGCAAAGCTTTTAAACCACAATGACAACAATAAGAATGCAATTTCATCATGTGTTTGTTCCGGTTTCATAGTGATATAATATCGTACTTCAGATGTTGCTTTGATATCCTTTCATTTTTTCCCATTCATTCAAAGACGGAAAATACAAAATTCTGAAACCAAAGAGAATGAATATTTATCGTCACCAAATAACACAAATTAGATATGTACCATGTTGTTTCTGACTTCAGATTTGGAAGAAGTGCTAGTAAACAGCCAGTACAGAACACATTTCAAGACGAGTCATTGGATAGTGGTGCGTTTAACCTATATAAGTATTAAATGTTGTAAAATTTTGCAGGTAAAATTACATCAAATTAGGAACAATTCCACCAAGACTAAGTCGGATTTGAACCCTTTTCGCCAAATACAGTAAAATATCACAACAGATTCATGTCTGAAGTTACCTTATTAATGTAAGGAATTCAATGTTAGCGATTTTCAATACTTTGATAAATGGAGAGGCTTTGATCAAACGCAGAAAAAATTATTAAAGAGTCGAATTTTATTGGATGAAGAACTGAAAATTGAATTTACCTGAATAATAACAAAAAAGATCAAACATTGAATGCCGAGGTAACGAATAATCTAACTGACATGTTCCGTTAACCTGGGTGCGAATTTATTAGTTTTATACTGAACCACTGCAATGGCAACGACAGTTTGTTTATCAAACGCATTTATACAACCCTTACAAAGCTTCGCTCTAAAAGATTTCTTGGTGTAGCAAAACCTGATTTTCTATCACCCATTAGAAAACTGATAAACAAACTGTCTTTGCCATTGGAGTGGTTCGTGGCTTAGTAAACGAACATTGAAATGTTATACTTTTATACATAGCCCTATTACAATTTAATTAAATATAATGTTGACGGTAGTCTGTAGGGTAAGTTCTTTACACGGCGTTGATTAACATGCTAACTTACATGCTAGCTTACTAGTAAATTCCTTTCATTAACTTACGAACTATTTCTCATATGACTTGCTATAAAACAGCAATTATACGGCATGTCATATATAGCCATGCGCATTTTGCGACAACACAGATTAAAAGTTTTCGATGGTGATAAGCATTTTGTTCAGGTGGGGCATCTATGTGGGGCATCTATATTACAGGCCTATATAAATTTCAATAACTCCTAGAATCTGTTGCATACACGTGTTTTTTTTATAAAAAAAGAGATCGTTAAAAGGGCATTTGAATGTAGAATATCTTGAATTATATCATTATGTAAATGTATGTATATAGATTCTAATTCAAGTAAACTGTCACGAGTCCCTGCATGCTCAGATGCACGACGTGGTCATGAACGTTCGAAAAATATCCGAATAGAATCTAGATTTACATCTGGTGTCTATTTCATTTCTGTCAGCCAGCTGGCTTTACTTTGTTTAAGAAAACATATGTGTACTGTTTAGTTTAAGCTAGATATATTGCACATGCTCTTCGATCTAGATCTAAATAGATCTAATGATTATCGATGCTGTACATAGAGGACGTCATGTTTACTTCTGTTCTTCTGTTAACATTTTCTGTTTGTTCATTTTGGTGCGTGGACGGCCCGATAATCCTAGAAAATAAAAATCTAAACCTTTCTAGAGTATGTACATTTTATCTCACTTTTCTTTTCGGCAGAATAGACTATGAGTACCTATGGGATGACGGTCTGCCACGTGATACGTATGACGTCATTGGTGACAACAATATTCCATTCTACTGATCTTCGAAGTTCACATAGACAGATCTACATAGTTACAGTTTCTACAATAACTCTTTTAGCGAAGGAATCAAAACTTTTAAAAAAGAATCTAGATCTAGACTCTACCACGAATTTGATAAATGTGTAATGTTGCGTTTGCCAGAGAACAGTTAACATAAAATAAAGACTGTAATGAGAGATCAAGTTATTTATGCAAAGGCTTTTGCGCTAGATCTATACATTAAAAAATGAACAATATAATATATCTTATTAGTGAATAGATCTAGGCCTTCTGTATTTAGATACACTGTGTAAACTGTGTGTTTTAGTAGCTTTAATAAGGAAAAACTGGTACATTTACATGTATTTAGACTTTTCAAAGGCTGTTTCCTTCCTTCGATAAAAAAACGCATCCTTTTTAACAGTAATAAAGCTCTACTGCAAGTCTATTTATAGAAAGGAAATGTAGACGTTTCAAGACGGTTACATAAGTCACTACACTTATTCTCTACTGTTTTGATCAGTACTGATCCATTTTTATCAACATTATGCGGTAGTCCGGAATATTGGTACGGTCATCAAGACAATATATGTATGTTTTGTAACACTGCAGTGTTGATTTGTCATTTTGATTGTTAGGTATACTTTTAATAAAATGGGTTTTATATGAAAAATAGAAGTGTTCTTGTTTCCTCTGTGATTTATGGTATGGCTATTGAAGGGAAGCTCTAATTCATGCCAGAGTGCAGAGAACAATTTCGGCAGCATGTTGTCTGCTGTTCTTTACAAGAGTTCTTTAATTGAGATCTGCTGAAATAATAAAGCAAATCGCTGAAACACTTAAAAGACGACTTGTTATAATCAAAACGTTGAAAACAGTAGAGTTCTTCTGAAACAAGGACAGCTTAGCTTGTTGAGCTGTCATCCGCATGTATAGCAGACATTTTAACAAGATGGCCGGGCTAGTCTTAAGTCGCTCATCTGATCAAACTGAATTTGTATTGGTCCACATTGCGAACATTTCCACAATGTATAGTATCGTAGTATTACTGCAGGATGCTGGACGTATTCAGACAGTGGTTGTTGAGAAACAGCGTGCCCAAACAAATAACTCAAAATTAAGTATCTGTATGAAAAAATCATAACTGAATGAAAAACTGTCTGATGATATACACAACAAGGCTTAGTACTTATCACAACTGTGAATATTCATTTAATTCTGACCAGTGGTTGCTAAGAAATAGACCAAAAAAACCTCATCTCTATGCACATTTTATGTCTGAAAAAATAAAAAATGCACTTTAAGTAAGTCAAGGAAAAAGTAGTCTAGCGAAACATGCCGATGATATTCACAAGTATGTTTGATATATATCACTGAATTCCGGATAGTGTTTTTTTCAATATTTTGAATTCGTTTTATACGAATTTATTTTAGTTTGATTACGAAGAAAGCTCCGTAGCTTATTGAATCGCTCCCGAACACTCATTCCAGATAGTGGTTAGTGAATTGCCGAGAAATGGTCCGGACCAATTTTGTCTAGTGTCTACAGACGAGCGGACAGACGGACATACATACGGACATGGTTCAAATATAGTTCCCATATACTTTGCATATGTCTGATATGGTATTTAACTATTGAGCGGTAATTGGGTTAAAAATTAGCATAAAGGACTCATAAGTTTGAGGCTGTTCGTCCCAAATCATACAATTTGTGAGAAAAAAACCCTGTTCAGACATCGAAACCTGGAGAGAAAAACAAAACGAATTAGCTTCTTGCGTAAAGACCATTTCTGAGGACTGTTGTCTGACAGACAAGATTACTAGATACTGGTATCAAAATCCCGTCCGGACTATCACTGGATAGTGATATACACATTTTCTACATGGGAAGTTACCTCCGTTTACCGCTGTACTCGTCCGTGTCATGCAGGGTGAAGTTCAAAGCACAAACATGTGGTTTAAAGTGAATAAATTTTGACATCAGTGTCCAAATGCTTTTATCAAGTTCGTTATATCTTAGCCTTTTCAAACATCTGTGGAATGCGAAAAACAGCTATATAAACGTTTCATTTCTAAACGATGCAGTGCGACCACTTAATTTCTAGTTACAACATTGTTTTCGAAATTTGGAACCCCAGCGTATTTATAGACAAAAGCTCGAAAAAATCAAGGAATCAGGTCTAAAATCCCGAGCAACTCGTAGTACATAAACCAGAAGACCATCAATTTTCGGGAATTATTCCCTCTTACATATTAGAGATTTCCCTGGCATTTTCGAATTAAGGCGTTACATCTTTTGTGCAGGATATACTATTAACAACTTTTACACACGCATATTCCTGTATTTTGAAGACAGATCGAGGTACTGATATTGAATGTTTTGTATAAATGCACTGACCAAAAGGTATTTGTGTTTCATACCAAGGAAAATGCGTCATCGTGCAGTCATGTTGAATTTAATCAATTAAGACTCTAAGAATGATACAATTATTGCAAGACTCAGTTGATTGTTGAAATTTGATGAACGAAAAACTGTTTCGACAGTACTATTATGAAATATGTGTATTAATACGCGCGATTTCACGTGTATTGAGATTTATGCGCTAGTATCTACATACATACCGCTAATAATTGTACAAGACCTTTCTTATACAGACCCAATTCAAATTCTATATTTACAAAACATATGTTCTGGTTGAAATGTGTTAAAAATATGCACAGCTTCATATTCTAACAGCACCCTCAGTGCTTTGATTTCAATAATCTCCAGGTCAAAGTCCTAGGATCACTTTAAATCTACTGGTATAGTAACATAAATTTATTGGTAGAATAACGATAGAACCTTGTTCTATTCACTATAAAACAATGTTGACATATGCCTTTCTTCAAGGCAAAAACAATCAGAGGTGTATATAGTATGCATACTACATATTTATACACCTCGGAATTACATGTAATTTTTAAACGGCTTTGGTGCGTTGTATGGTTATTCAGTTGATGATGATATATGTCAGTTATGTAAAACATGGATTTATTTTTTTATGAGCAAGATATTTTTCGATCAAGGTGACACGCTCACCTGGGACAGATCCCCAGTTGTCAGTGACTACGAGTACGTACCGGATGACAGTCTGCCACGTGATACATATGACGTCATTGGTGTTCGTATATAGCACACATCAAGATGTAGCTTTATAGTCCAGACTGTTGAGCTTTTGACCCCGACAAAATTCATACAGAAATGATTTTTTGCATGCTGGCTGGAAATGGCTTGCTTTGGCACGAATCATAAAGTTCCCGAAGATTTCAGGTTGGGAAAATGATTTTTGGGGCATTTTTTGCATTTTTTTGATAATTTCATTGAGAATTTCTGGAATACTCACATAACTCTTTAACCATTTAATCGATTTCAAATTATTTTACAGGTATGTCCATCATTGTTTGATGAATTAATTCACACAGGAACCTGGTCTTTAAATCTAAGGTCAATGTCAAATGAAGAGGTCAAAGGTCAAAAACGAGAACATTTCTACCATGAGTTCATCATCTTTCATTTGCTATGTGCGCTCCTCCAAAGAATGTGTCTTTAAATATTTCACATTTTCTTTGTCCATCAAAGCTGGATTGCTATGTTTGTTAAGTAATGGTAACACATTTCTTCCATATGATGTATGCCTTTGAAGTACTAACCACTTTGCACCCATCTACAGGGTCACACGATATATCAACCAACACAAATTTAGCTATTTCACAAACATTCTCATACGTTGTTTCGTTTTCCTTTAATTTCTGCAGCAAGTCTGTTGTTCTCCGTCATTTTAAATGCTGTTTTGCACTATTTAGTTCTGTTTTAGCCTCTTTGACATCTTCAGTTACCCATGGTAGTTTCTTTTATTTGTTTACATTCACTGCTTGTATTTACTGGGATGGATCATGGGGTGGGGATTCAAATTTCAGGTGACTGTCGCTATGTATTTTCTGGTGAAATAAGTGTATTCACACTCTATTGTCACTATTTACATCTCTAAGACCTTTCATAACTTTCTGTGAAAATACCAAGTCATTTATATTCCTGATTTATCGTAATTTTGACTTCTCGTCACTTCACAATAGTATGTAATTTGTTTGTCTATGTCATATAATACAAATACAACTCCTTTCAGTTTTTAAGAAGACGACTTTGAGAAGCCCGATTGAGCATGTTATCGGCCTGGTTATACACTGACCCTAGACGAACAATTTGAGTACGAAATAAAGTTATGTGTTTGTTGCTTTGAAAGATATCTCTAACAAATATTTTTTTAAATATATCTCTTGTCTTTTAAGAAATATCTCTTTTAATTCCAGAGATATCTCTATTGCGTAACAAGATGTCTTTTAAGGAGTGATATCTCTTCTACTTACAGAGATATCTCTGTCTCTGTTCAGGAGATATGTCTGTGATACAAAGACATCTCTTAACGTGAAATAGATATCGGTATTAAAACGAAATATATCTCTTTGAAATTAGAGAGATATCTCTTTCCGGAATAAATAGTAAAATGGCTTGCAAAAAGAAAACGTCTACGTCTAATAAGGAATGCTTTTGATTTTTTACATGTAAGTGAAAAATGAATAGTTAACAAAATGTATTTTGAAATGAATAAAATCGATAATAGAATTAAATTATTAGTGAACAGCACGAATTGTGTTCAGAAACATAAAAATCATCGGATACTAAATGTTATTTCACATAATCGTGAAAAGAGTGAGGAAAAGGAATTGACACTGATGATTCTAGTGCCTTGAGGTTGCTTTCCATTGATGTATACTCGGGAGGCCCTAAATCGATAACAACATCATTCTTACACGTGTATTTAAAAGTCGGTTGGAACCATACACTTCTGTATTCGTGCATCAATGAATTTCAAAGTCTGCCAACTTTAAGTCGACTTTAAATAAATAAATTGAATTGAATGTTTGCCTTGATTCAATCTTGACTGACTGTTCAAACACTACTCATTAAGCTACGGATGATATCTTCGTAATCAAATTATGATATTGTTTTATAAACTTCATCAAAACCCATACATGAAGTCGCGATTCAACCTAATCAAAAATGTTTTGAAAGTTATTCATTTGACAAAGAACATCGGTGAATCATGCGAGTATGATGTTCACTACATGTATTTAACAGACTATAACATAAAGGTTTGTTTCATTTATCTTTGCACCGTGTTTGCCATGAATCAAAACACTTAAAATAATCAAGTGTATAAGCTTGAGCGGTTTTCAAAAGAAGTGCAGGCTATGAATTTACAAAACGATGTTGTCAATGACATGCGGAAAAATAATTTTGTTACCTGTCAATTTTCTCACATAGTCATAGTTGGTGAAAACTACGGAAACGTATATTGACCCCCTTTATATATATTCTACATTTTCTTAACTTACCAAGATATGGGTGTATTATAATAAGTAATCAAATACCTGAGACCAAATAATTTGTGGAAGTATAACATAAGGGAATCTAGGAGATATTTGTGCTGGTTGTTATTTTTTGTAGATGCAGATTGTTTTTTTATGTGTTATAGTTCGTGATATTTTTGTCAGCAAATATTATTTTATGAAAATAAGCTATTAAATCAACTGGGAATAAACATAAAAATATATGACATTTTGTACTAAACTAATAAGTTGAATATATACTGCAAAAACAAAAGTGACAGAAAAGACAAAGATATATATCTTCAACAATTTTAACTTCCTCCACCTTTAAGTTTATATTCATTTCAGCACAAATAAATCATAGATTTTCACTCTGTAGATCTAATACAATAAAACTGATAAAAAGGATATGAATTGCTGATTAAAACTTATTTCTAAATTTAAATACAAAAGAACAACTGTAAATCAGAACTTTGTATCTTTGTTCTTAGATAGACCGTTAAATACGGTGAAATTTATATAGGCTCAAAATAGAAAAATGGTATGTTTTATGTATTTAATTTTTATATATAAAGGGGGTCAATGTACGTTTCCGTAGAAAAGTTTGCACTAAACCAAATTATTCGAGCGAATAAAATTAAAATTTGCCTACCCAGACATCTTATTGATATATATAGTTTATTAAAGTCTCTTCATTGCACATCAAGTACATTGCATAAATAACATAACATAAAATACCATGCAGCAATGACATTCATATATGAATTATAAGAGACTATTAAAATACATTTGAATTCTCAATAAAAGTAAATTTGATTCATTTACACGTATCTGACTAATATAACAATAATGTGTATCATAGTAAAATAATCTTGTTTTCTATTTTTTATATTATGTACATATAAAAACACAATATCCCTGTTAATCCTACAGACTGTAATGTTTTATCCCAGTTATAACAGGTAAATATGAGAAACAGAAAGAAGATATGATCTCATAATGACAAGTTCAGCCTAAACTGTAAACTACCATGAAACATCTTGTGTAAGTAATATTATGGTGGCATATTTTTGCCACCATATAACCACTTAATTATCACGATATATTAACTAGTTAGTCACTTAATTATCATGATAAATATCTGATTAACGCGTTAATTTTTATGTTAACAGATACTTATGTCAACACAAAAAGTGTATGTTACTGCCCACTACTGCCAACAGATACCTACATAATGATATTTTAGATATCTATTAAGTGGTTAACGTGTTATGTAACTACTTAGTAAGATAAGTATCGTGATAATTATGTGGTTAACTAGTTAGTCAGATAAGTATCGTGATAATTATGTGGTTAACTAGTTATGTAACTAGTTAATCAGATAATTAACACGATAATTATGTCGTTAACTAGTTATGTAACTAGTTAGTCAGATAATTATCGTGTGAGTTACCTGATTAACTAGTTACATAACTAGTTAACGACATAATTATCACGATACTTATCTGACTAACTAGACAGGCTATGCATTGACATTAGAAATTGCCTACTTTCCATATATTAAGTAAATCATAATTCAATAGTTAAGTATTAATTATACACACGTTTAGGGACACTGTGATGAAATGTTATGTGTTAGGATTAGATACATTTGAATTATTGAACTGCCTGTAACATTTCCCCACCCACCTTGCACAGTATACCTTCTTGTACAAGTCACTGTTGTTTTAGTAGCTTCAGACCTATCCGACACATATAAAAATTTACACATATAGAAATGGTTGAACAAATGATTCCTTTATCGGGCATTTTTGCTATAAATATCTTAAAGAATGGAAACAAAAAGTATTTTGCCAAAAAAGTAAAAAACATGTTATTTTTCTATAAACAAATTTCTGATATTTTAGCAGAAATGGAAACTATATCATAACAAGACATGCCCATTAACTTTGATATAGTAGTGATAGTTAACAACATTAATAGAATATGCGATACTTGTAAGCACTTGCATGTGATAGGGTATGTGATAGGGTATTTTTCAAAAGTTTGCGGCCATCTTAGCGGCCATCTTGGATTGTAGAGATTCCCAGGCGGGAACTTTTGGGAACTTTGTGTTTATGGATACTACAGACATTGAACTTTCAGAAAACATAAGTTTCATTTCTGTATGAATTTTGTCCGGGTTCAGCCTATTTTGAGGCTCAACAGCCTTGACAATTATGCGGGGAAAATGCACGGTCATACCGCATAAAAAGTAAATGAGTCAATAGATCTACATCTTTTAAAACATGTGCTGTTTCCAACTAAGCCTATTTGTGTATACGAAGGACCATTAAACAAGTGTTTATCAAGACAGATGAAAGCGCACCAGATCTAGTACTATAACTTCCACCAATGTTGTTGCTACTAATGCTACTTTAACTGCTGCTGTTACTGATCACATGTTTGTTACTGATGCAGTTGATGCTGCTGCTACCACTAGATCTCAGTTACATAGGGTAGGCCTACTTCAATGACTACTACAACTGTGCACTGCTGTTACTACGACTACCACTACGACTGGTGCTTCTACAACTGCTGCTGCATCAGCATTAGCAGCAGTAGAAACCGTAGTAATGATAGAAGACGCAGTAGTAGTAACAGTGGCACCAGTAACAGCAGCAGTAGTAGAATTAGGAGGAGCAGCAGAAACAACAACAACAGTCAACCATTTTATTTCTTTTAGACATAGATCTATACAAATTTATCTTGTTTCTGACTTTCAGACATCGGTTTGTTTTCACTATCATTAACTGAAATATGAATAGAATTTAAACAGAAGATATATTTTTAACTAAGAGAGCTTTATGCGGGATCTAGGCTTACGTCTGCCGTATAGAGCTATCATGCACTTTAAATGAGGAGCACGCTGGTGCATAAAACTCATCGTGTGCTCTTTGAGCATCATCGACCGCAACTAACCTAAAATAGCCCAACTTAGAAGCAATCTAAATTCATTACATGCGTACTGTTATTACGTAGGTTGTTGTAGTGTTTGTTGTATTTGTTATCTCATTAAAACCAGTGTGGTATAGAGGTCGTCATCGGCTATAAGTATTATAGGCAGTTTGACGTAACCTGTCGAGCTCTGTGAACATGTACATGTCAGAAATAGCTTAAACGGACTGACGAATGACTTCCAGTGAATATTAAGTTCTGTTTGCCATTATTTTACCATAGAAAATTCTATTTGTATATAGAAAGACAGGAAACGCATATGATTTTTCTTCTTTTCAAAGCAGTAGAACTTTCAAGACGGGTAAATACGTAACTTAAGGAATTGTGCACACTGTTAGTAGGTTTAAAACTTGATAGTCAGGTGAGCGGAAAATAGATTCTGAATATTCAGTTTCATCTGCAAATAAAATAACACTTTTCCGTATTTTTTACCTTGTACCACAAATATATTTACTCCTCTTATATAAGGCAAGTGTTTTTTTCGTGAGTTCCTTCCCCGTGAGTGCTATACCTTTACTACTTATGTATATAGTGTATGTATTTTTTTTTATTAACAACAGACTTTACATGATTGAACAATGTATGGGTATTAGGTTTGGGGTGTATATGCCCCATACCGGATGTACATGTACAAGTCTCATAACTTGTTCGGCATAAAGAAATGTTCATTCTACGACGGAGTTTAATTTCTGCACTTTGTTACGAAAGGTAAGTACATTTTAAGGTGATTACACTTCTGTAGCAGTGAAACAGTGAACTATTTTTGGACCAAAGATATTTACTCTACCAGTATGGCCTGAATGTAATAGTTCCTTGGAAGCACAAGAAATAGACTTCTATCCTCCCAAAGGAACGGGCAACTTTCTCACATAGAGACATGATCGGTAAAAGAGCTCGAACCAATGATCCCATTCTATGAGAGGTTACAGTGATTTCAAGCCAGCAACTCTAACCACTTGACCTCGGAGACGGACGCACCTTTTCCATTTCATTCTTGACTTGTCGATTTACGCTATTACGGACCGGAAATATTCCAAGCTTCGTGTCGCAAGGAGAGCAGTTGATTTCAACTCGACAGATCGTTTATAGTGGGACGAGTTGAAATATGTTGGGGTGGAAAAAATTATTTTTACGCAAATTTAAACGAATCTGTTTATTCAGTTATACACGATAATCAACTCATAAAACGCTAAAGTCCCAGGAGCACTCTGAATGGATATGTTTTAACGGAGAATGTGACCGTTTTTGTACAAAAAAAATATTCCTAACGCTGCTTTTTCACAAGTACATGCTATGTGTGTAACACAATTATAAATTTTTAAAATAAAAAAATAACAAACGCTTTCTGATAAAGAGTTTCGGTGAAGAT
This sequence comes from Saxidomus purpurata, assembly GCA_022818135.1. Taxonomy (NCBI): domain Eukaryota; kingdom Metazoa; phylum Mollusca; class Bivalvia; order Venerida; family Veneridae; genus Saxidomus; species Saxidomus purpurata. The sequence continues at coordinate 39,253,628 of JAFMSR010000016.1, forward strand.
ACGATAAAAATATGAATGACTGGAATCCGTCATTACTGTAATAGATTAAACACACACACACACACACAGTTATATCATTACTCTATCCGTTTGATTTGATTTGATGAGAATTTTATCAAGGTCCGTCCAAAAGAGCACTTATGTTAGCTTAATATCTGGATGAGACCCCGGCATGTCTCCCGTCATGCCTAAAAAACAAACTTTTGAAGCCAGAAATAGGAGAAATTTACCTGACTGCAATTTCCAGCTAGTACAGCCAAAGGTTGAATTTGATTGGTTACCAAAGAGTAGGCCAATCACGGCGACCAATGAGATCTAAGTGTGATTGACCTATACTCTATCCTAAAGTCATTTCTTCTATTAATGAGTACTTAAAGTGTCCCTAAGACTTTAACATAAATGGATGACTAAAGTTGTATGAAAATGTGTGCAAGGTGTTTTGCTCAATAATGGATGATTATTTATTTACAAAATGTATAAATACAGATACAAAATGTACATCATTGACTCACTTTTGTCTAATCCTTTTCTGCCAGTTTAATAGTATTATTATGCAAAATGAACGGTGAAAAAAAAGTATAATAGTCTCTAGGAGTGGTAATGGATTTTGTTTTAAAAATTAAAAATTTATGAACGCATGAACATTTCATTTAAAATTGGTAAATCGACGTTTATTTTATTCTCTATTCGAATACCAAAACTTCAAAAGAGATTCTGATGAAATTTTATTTGAAATCTACCAAATCCCAAAAAAAAAAAAAAAAAAAAAAAAAAAAAAAAAAAAAAAAAAAAAAAAAAAAGAATATCAAATATCAATAACGCTCAAAATATAGGTTTTCTGACGTGAACATAATATATAAAAGGGTAAGGTAAAGTATTTGTTTATTATAGTGTTGCTCCTACTTAAAGGGCTAGCCATGATCTGACTTATGAGACACCTTCTTTCTGAGCACATTTACCTCCCGAATCCTATCCTTTTTTATGCCAGGCACCAGGCAGGTAGGCATACGGTAACCGCATTATTTAACTAGCTGGCGGCTCACCACCCGGGCATATCAAAACGGACCCCTGCTGGGTGAACCTTCGACCTGCCGCTCCCAAAGTGGAGGCCTAAACCACTAGACCAAGGGAGACGGTTATATATATACATACAAATATTTTAAGAAAGAAATGAAAAAAATGTCACAGAAAATCCAACACATCTCTTCAATTGTAACTCATTCTAAGCTATATAAATCAATACGAATGGCAAATACATTTTTATCTAAAATAAGCCTCATTTCACTCTGGATCTAAGACAAAGTATTGAAGTACATCTAAACAATTATATACATGTATCGGGACTATTAATATTGCAACTGTTTGTTACACTCTCCATTAAATTATTTTTTCGACGGTTTCATATTCCTAAACAATGAAATTATATTTGTAATCATCAGACTGAACGCGTTTTTTTGAGCTTCTCTTTCCTTCTCCATTTTGTCGGCCATGGCTTTCATTTTTTGAAAGAGAATGTCTTGATTCAGCTTCTGCGCATGCGCTGCTGTTCCAGGCATTTTCTCAATGTTGGAAGTAGATTTCAAGCCATCCGGATTGTCATTTGGTTTTAAATCGTTTACGATGTCTGAAGATTTGGAAATAACCGTGGTAGGCGCAGTTGCTGAGGCTACGATGACGTCATCGTTTTTATCTATCATATTTTGATCAGTGTATTTGACAACACCAGAAGCCTTTTCCTGAAAAAGAAACTGCGTAATCAATTCCGTGCCGATATGTAAATAACAAGTATACGTCATTATCTTAACATGGTGCTTTCAGGACATTCTATAAACGAACTTTAAAGTATTTGTCAATTTTATTCATGCGAAAAGCTGACTGTTGAGACGGGTCGCTGTGGTAAATACTATCATACTAGATTGCTAGATAAGAAGAAGAAAAAAAAAACAATAATAATAATAATAATAATAATAATAATAATAAAAAAAGAAGAAGAACAACAACAACAACAACAACAACAACAACAACAACAACAACAACAGCAATAATAATAATAAATAATAGTAATAATACAAAATAAAATAAATGATAATAATTATAATAACAACTAGAGATTGTTTTTCACGAAATAACGTATGTCTCCAAATCCTATGACATTGACTTTGACCCAAAATTATAATACGCACAAATAGACTTCATACTGATCCTTCCTGCAAAGTTTTATGCAAGGGTTTAGGAGAAGAAGCGTGGACAAGATTTTCGGTTTCAGGTCCGTGTAAGCTTCACCTTAAAGCCAGCGACCCCAAATCATAATATGCACAACTACACTTCATACTGATGCTTCCTGCAACGTTTTATGAAAATCCAGCAAGGAGTTTAAGAGGAGTTGTCCGGACAAGCTTTGTGACAGACAGACTGACAGACAGACAGCAAAAAATCAAAATATCTCCATATCTGGGAGAAATAATAACAACAGCAATACAAATAACGAACAAATGTGTTATTATGACTTTGTTTTGAACATCTTTTTAATGTGTACGACGTAAAACAGCCAGAATGTTCAAAAAGAGCTTACATGTTTGATTTGTCCACAGGTGATACAGCACGCACTATTGTCTAACGCGCAAAGTGCATGTCTGTTGTTGTATATAGAAGAGGCGATGTTCTGAAGGTCGCCACACTGGTAGGAGGTTTTCTCAACCATTATGTACGTGTCCAAACAAACTGGAATCAGAATACATTGTACATTTCAAACGGAGTTACGGCCCTTTGCAATATATCGACAATACAAAAGTATATTTTGTGTTAATTTTTTATGCTCTAAGCCTCTGACCATGAATACTTAAACTGAGTTGTGTATGGACAAGTAGTGTAAGGTGTTCAAAGACTTAACTACAATACTCTATTACTATACCTGGTGTTGCCGTTTGTGTGACAGCTTTATCATCTACTGTGTTACTTGCATGTTCCTGAAAGTTCAAGAAAAAAAACATTATAAGTTTTACAGAAATGTCAAATAAGTTCGTCATCCTATACTAGCGTGTCTTACACCAACCTCGGTAGACGACGGTCATACCAAACAAAATACAAATTCAAAGTAACGATCTACATATAACCACTGACGATATTTGACCCCGCAATCTCCCGGTCCAGACCCCAAATAACGCACCCCCTAGACGACCTGAATGATGACGGTTTTATACTTATATGAATGACTTAGTTAGTGTATGTTAATATTTTTATATACTTACAACTTAGTGACGAAGAATTACTGTAAAGCCATTTGTTGCTTTGAGAACGCAATCAAAATTAATCAGACTTTGAACAACAAGGGGTAAAGGTAAATTAGTAAATTGCAATATTTTTAGCTTTAGTTTAGAGATACATGCTAGGTTCTGTGTATGTTTAAACATAGTTTATTGTTTTCGCCTTTTAGATAAATTTGTACTGATGTTCGTGGTGTACACTGACCTCCATACAGTACTTAAATACATAAAAGAACCATAAATGCCAATCAATGGTTACATCGAAATTTCAGATGTTTTTAATCTAAACTACCGTAAAATGTCATTAGAATAGAATAATTATTTAAAAAATGGACACCGTTCAAGCAAACGACTTTTTAATATTTATTTTTTTGCCCTTTAATGACGGGCCATGTTTGTTCCGAAATGTCGAGCAAGGTCTTAATAAGCGGAACTTTACTGCAGTAGAACCGAATTCAGCCAATAACCTACTTTTTCCTTATGTGGTCGGCCCAAATTAAACAGTCGTGCCAAAACGTGGCCTTTCATGAACAAGTAATATCATCTGCAGGCGCGAGATGCAATCCCCTGCAAATGATACCTTAAAGAGTTACAAATCATAAGAATGTATGTGCAACTCATGAAATAATACCAGAAAGTAAAGGCATATATACCGTCAAAACGATGTGGCAAGATCGTCTGCATCCGCGCGCCAGACCTTGGCTACATAACGTATACCTCATGTCATATTCGCCTCGTGACGGGTCCAGCAAATAGCTGCATTTTCCGCTTGCACCGTCACCAATCCATAGGCAGTTTTTCAAACAAGTGTCTGCAAATGAACCAAACTAAGTTTTAAGTCTAAAATTCACGCCCAAATTCCGTTTATTTCTTGTTTTTTTGTCAAATTCAAATACAAGTTTAATTTGTTGAAAAAATATTAAGTTCAATTATGATTTAAGTTGATTATGGATCTGTTTTAGCCCGAGTGCTTTACAATATTATATTTCAACTGAGATAAAATCATTCTCGATAGATACCAGCTTGTTCGAACTTATCACTTATGATAGATAGAGCCAGTCATTTTCATCACAGGTATGCATTTATACATTGGATTGACTGAGTCGTTTCTGGCGGTATAAGTCTTACACCCCTCCTTTCGCCCGACTGGGGATCGAATTCAGATCCACCGGGCTACAAAGCGCATACCGTAACCATTTAGACCACTGGGGCCTATTAATTATGGTTTGAAGATATATGTAGAATAACTTAAGTGTTGTATTTCCAAGAAACACGACCGGTTCAAATCCTGTTTCCAAACTGGGCAGTATTTTTTCCGTTTATTCTTTAACCGTGTACAAATACAAAGTTTATATTTGATATTAATGTTAGAAAGAACGTATATTAACACATTTATCACATAAATACTAAAGAAATTACCTTTATACTCTACTGGGGGTTGTGTCGTGGCGGTTGTGTGCTCGGATTGGGATACTGTTGTTGTTGTTGTTGGAGTCACAACAGTGGCTGACTATAAAGGAAAAATATATCGCATAGTAAAGTGACGTACTTTAGAACACAAAAGTATAACAACAACAAGAGTGCCAAGATGGTCCGGAATCGCTCAGCTTTACTGGGGGCAGGGGGGTCCTGATTATAACAATCTTCGTAGAAGTCCACTACATAATGCTACACTTCAGATATCTAAGCTCTAGGCCTTGTGGTTCTACATAAGAAGAGTTTTGAAGTTTTGCCATATAAGACTATGCTAAACCAAGTGACCCCCCGCAAACGATTTTCACCCGGGAGCATTTGAAAAAATATTGGGTGAGGTCCACTAGGTATTACTTCATGCTAAACATCTAAGATCTATGCCTTGCGGTTCAAGATCAAGTACACCCTATACACTTTTGGTAGAGGTGCACTAGGCAATGCTACATGGTAAATATCTAAGCTCTTGGCCTTGTGATTTCAGAGAAGATTTTTTAAGTTTTCACTATCTGTTGCCATAACAACTACAGTTCTGCATGGAATGGAATTCTTTGAAAAACCATGATAGAGCTTCATGCAAGGAATATCCCTGCCAAGTTTCATCAACATTGGCCCAGCAATTTCAGAGGAGATGTTGTGTGAAGCAAATGGTGGACGGACGGAAGACGGACAATGAGTGGTCCTAAATATCAAAATTAGACCTCTACATGAATAGTACGACCGCGGCGGGTTTATGCGTCGCCATTTCGTTGTGCTAACAGCCCCGTCTTCTAAACACTGTGTTTCCAATCAACGACATGACAGAAATTTAATCAAACCACATTGATTCTTTGAGACTAATTGAGACCGGACTGTACTGTGACATATCCAGTCCCTCAATGTTATCTCTACTTTGTGACATCCAAAGAAAATAAAAATGCTGATCACCTGTACATGTGACACATATATAATTACCTCAGCTAAAACTTTTTCGCAAGATTCGCAGCAATCTGTTGTAGGCTGTTTGCAGAGGGATTTCCTGTTCTTGAAAATTCCTATGTACTTATCTTCGGGGAAGTACTGTAACAGGTAAGAACAGCTGAAGGCTTGCCCAACCAGATCTATCCCGTTAGAAGCGTCTTTACAGCTACATGGAAATATTTAGAATTTGTATGACATTCTCCGAACACATATTACTATGAAATATTTTTATCGTCAGTATTTATCAAAAAGGACGTGAAAAAATCTAATCAAGACACTAACGTGAAGGACGAGTTTATCAAGACAAACAGTCAGACAAAGTGCCATATGTGACCTCTGGAACGTTACCAAGATTTTTCAATTATTTGACCTAGTGTCCTTGGTTTTGAGCCCACGTGTCAAAGTTTGAAACTTGGAACATTCTGTGATTAGGTTACAAATCATCAAGCGTGACAAACATTTTGACCAATGACCATGGTGATTTTGGGTCAAATGTTTTCTCTAGAGTGTTAACAAATTTAAATGTGGACAGCCGACAGAAAAACGATAAACGACGGGTATCAGGTGATCAAAATAGCTCAAACTGAGTACATACCAGACATTATAACTGTGTCTTGTCATATGTATTTTCCTCTTACAATACTTGCTTTATGACAAAATAAAAAATAATTTAACAAATGCTGTTTATGTATGTTTGCATGTATGTACTTAATATTATAAAAACATGAAAGTACCTTAATATTTGAGTACATGTCTGGCAGCAGTCGGTCAACGGCTGACCACAGTGGTACTTCCTGTTCCGGTAAATACCGACGTACTGATCGGCGGGGTAGAAATCTCGTAAGAACTTACAGTCATATGTTGTACCAACTATCTCTATGCCGGCTCCGTCATTGCACGCATCTAAAATTAGAATGACGAAACTTGTAAAATAAAAATCTAATTTCTGATCTAATACAACCCTGTCCTGACTTGATACAACCATGACCTGACCGAATACAACATTGTCCTGATCTTGTAAAACCATAACCTGAACTAAACAACCCTGTGCTGACATAATACAACCATGACCTGACATAATGCAACCATGTCTTGACCTTATACAACCATGCCCTGATCTTATGTAACCATGTCCGTATCTAAAACAACCATGTCCTGATCTAAAACAACCCTGTCTTGACCTGATAAAACATGTCCTGATCTAATACAACCATGTACTGACCTAATACAACTCTTTCTTGATATAAAACAACCCTGTCCTGATCTAAAACAACCCTGTCCTGACCTAAAACAACTCTGCCCTGGCCTTATGCAACCATGTCCTGATCTAAGAGAACCAACCCTGTACTGACTTAAAACAACTCTGCCCTGGCTTTATGAAACCATGTCCTGATCTAATACAACCCTGTCCTGACCTGATACAACCATAAGCTTACATAATGCAACATTTTCCTGATCTAATAAATCCATTACCAGTAATTAGGTCGTTCTACTTCGCTGGCAGACCAGCGTCCTTAATTGAAGTACATTATAGACTTCATGGTGCTTATCCACTCATAACATATTTATATTCTAATACCATGGACATATCTAGATCTTTGAAGCTATCAAAACTTTTAGAATGAAACTGATTTATTAAAAGTTATATACACGCCCAGCTGTAAAGTTATGTAGGCCGTTGACCGAAATACATGTATAAAAAGGTGTAACAGATATAATTATGCACTTTAAATTATTTTATTGTTTGTTCTACATTTTTGTCCTATGAAAATGATGTTCCCTGTCTATTTGCAATAAACTTCTGAAAGGTTATTCTATGTATCACTCTATCTTAATAGACCTGTTTGCGCAGGACATCATAAAATTATGAAATAGCATCCGTTCCAGCGATGTTTATCGTTTAATAATCAATGATTTGGAGTATTGATACGCAGTAATTAGCGACGGAGGCCGGAAGGCCTGATTGGTTAATAACTGCACATCAGTACACCAAATCATTGTTTATTAAACGATAACAACGCTGAAAAGGATGTTATTTTTTTACAGCATATCGGTTCCCACATTGTTTATGGTTTGATATAACATAATTCTTCTACACTTTGTATATAGAGACACAATTGTGAGTCATGTTAGAATGTAGTACAATGTACAGTCTAAACGTAAGGCAAACACTAAGTCAGTTAGAGGCTAAAATAGAGAAATTTATCCTACATAGAAACCTAGTCGGTCGCTAGCGCACCCTCCTCTGGGTTTCTATATTGCATACATTTCTCTATTTAGCCTCTATTACTTAGATTATTGAATCGCTTTCGGTCAATCATTTCAAATTACATCACGCTCACTCGCGAGAGACAGCAAGTGTTTAATCACTGGCACCCATTTACAGCCATGTTTGGCATAAGTGTCTATGTCCAAGGAGACACCTCGTGCTTTAGCTGGGATTCGAGCTAGGGACTCGTATTATGCCCGTTCCGGAGGACACACCTCGTGCTCAAGCTGGGATGAGAGCCCGGGACCTCCCGTTCCGGAGGCGAACGCCCTAACCACTTAGCTATCGAGGCTCACACTATTATGTACTTTGAAGTTGTAGAAAATCACAATTGAATCAACTAATACGCTACGCCATTGAAACCTGAGCAAAGTCAATTCGGTTTAAAAATCCCGACCGATGTTAAATTTATTTTATCTCAATTAAAACTGTCTTTAAATAATTCAACAAGAAAGTTACTCTTGATTCATTACTTAGACCTTTTCGAAATCATATACATGTAGTGGATGATTGCTTATTCTATCGACTAACTTGAACTTAAATTATGAACAAAAAATGCATGCACTAATTGATCTTCCGACAAATATCGTCAATACCTTGCTTTCACTCTTCTTTCCTCATTACTTTAGTACAGCATGTCAAATGTTTTTCTTGTGTTTATTCCCAGTTAATTTATTAGTTTATTTTCATGAAATTGTATTCGCGGACGAAAAATATCACGAACTGCAATACATGATATTTACAACCTACATCTACAAAAAATAACAACCAGCACAAACCCTTGTGTTATACTTCAACAAATTATTTAGTCGCGGGTATTTGATGATTTATACATAATACACGCATAAATTACCTTGAAAACTTAAGAATTTTAGAAGAAAATATATTGAGTGGGATATATAACTGAAGTCGTGCATAATTATATAGCTGAAATTTAAGTTTTCTTTATATACTTTTTTATGTACTTTTCCAAGGCCATGTTTTATCCAGGTTGTATGGATATTCGTTTCATATTTTTGTACATGTTACCTTCTATAAATAAAGCATTTATTATTATTTTAATTATAATTATACAATGTATAAGTTTCCGTAGCCCATGAACACTCTTTCAGTCTTTAATAGAAATCATTTAGCGTTATTTCCGAAAGTTTTCCATGACATCTTGTTTTATTAACTTTTTAAGGTAAAACTTTTGATATGTTAGATTAACTTTCTAAAATGAATACTATAATCGAGTTAGTCAGTATGCAAGTGTAAATACATGAATGTTATTTTACATCTCACAACTATACCTTATTTACAAAATATAGTTTTATAGCTACCTTGTATTATTTGTGGTTTTTGTTTGTTTTATTAATGCAGATGTATGGCCGTTCTAACTAATTCATTATATACGAATCTAAGGATAGAAAGCTTCTTCGGGTTGTACAAGTACAATACAATTTGATTTTAAGCTTGAAATATGTTTTGGTTTGTTAACTTTTTTTACAAAAATATCAGTATTTGATTTGATAAATAGTTCAGATACTCTCATCAATTTTACAAATATATACGTATGTACGTATATATCATAACTTTATATTCAATAAAAAGTCGAATATTTATGGCGTGGTTTGTCATAAAAATCAAATAAAAAAATTGAACCGAAAAAAATAAGGAAATTAAATAATCATAAAGTGAAATACCTCCACAAGCACTGAAATATCCCAGGGTAATCACTGTTAACAAAATCAACATTTTTAGTATCTAACGGAGTTGAGTGTACGTCTTTATGAACTGTAAATTTGACAGAGGAGGTAAAGACTTTATAACGTGAGTCGCGCACGAATAAACACAGTTGTGGTGTACGGACAGATAACTTACGCTTATATCTATTTCTCATCGGTACGTAACTACACCTAATTTAAGAGTGAGTGGTGTTGCACAACTAAATGGTGACAAATGCAAAATATTGATCACTGGATCACAGCTAGGAATCTTTTTAGTTTTTTTTGGCTTGATATTTTGTCATCTGTGTAATTGTTAATCACAGTAAACAACGTATATAAACGATGTCTAAGGGCTGCTTTACAGGGTATGCCGAAAAGGTCGAGACCCTGATCCACAAAACTGAATTGGAGCCTGTAAAACACTGCGATCTATCCTTATACCACTGATTCTCTCGCTAGACCATGAGTTTGAATTAATCTTTCATCTGAAAGTATCACAATAAGCGGGGGTTGGTCGGTGCTGTGCGATTTACTTTAGTGGCATTATAAGCATGTAAGGAGGGGCTGCTACCTTTGATTCGGAAAATACCATGAGATCCGAAGCGTAACATTGCACGACAGTAGGAGCGCAGTTAACCACAAAAGGAGCGCGCATTTCTCCATACAAAATTGCAACAGTTTTATTGAAATATTTGCATAAACATCCAATTTTCAATATTTTTATGTTTTAACACTGATATCTACATCATATTTCAAATCGGATATTGAATCATATCATCAACGTTTACATATTTTCCCCATAACTCGCCCAAGGCATATGGTCGCAAAAAAAGAAGAGTTGTAACATATATACATAATTCAACTATTAACTTCTTGATAAACACTTTGATTGAAGTTTTGTATGTTTAAAATATTACTGTTACAGCTATCAGGAACGGGTTATAGAGTATTCCTGCAGCTATATGATATATCGCAAGCTATGAAAAGGTTACGCGTCAAAAATAAAACTTAATTCTAAATGTCACAATTATTTACTTTCCTTTGTTTTTGTAATGACGGATATTCAAATTTCTGCAAAATTCGGCTTTCATCTTACAAGGAAGGAATCATTATAAAGACAAGATGTTTATCTCATTTAAGAGAATTTGACGAATGGATAGATCACACTATTGTACTGCATATAAAAGTATGGTGGTTAGAGGCTATTCGCAAAGGAATGCGGTATTGTTCTTTAATTTTTGGTAAATAAATGTTTGTGTCTTGTCAGTGAAAGCGCGCACAAAGACCTGTAAGTCGTTAATTCTTACGTTACGTAATGATGTCTGGGCGATATCGGGGTGATAAAATGAGATAGGATTTCGTTATTACATAAACATTGCAACAAGTTATGCTTTAACGATCAGAATGTCAACAAATTAAACCACTGAAAGTTGATTCTCATTGGGATATAAAGCTTTGGAGTTAGCGAGGCCGAGACAAGATACAATTTTGGTTCAAAATAAGATTGGACGGTAACAGAAATATTTGTTCTTGCATATCGGATCGGCATTTCCGGTGATTTTGCCCATGCCGGAAAAACCGGTCTGGCACCCCTCCTATGCCAGACGACTCTCGTGAATTACTTATGACGTAACGTTACAAACATTGTGACGTCACTTTACTAAACACAACGTCGGAAATTCGTTTGTTTTTCATGATTTTTCATCATTTTGATAAGTTTGCATTTAGAAATCCACTATAAAGTGCAAGACGGTATGCTAGAAAAAGTTTCCATCATGAGACACTTGGCTTAGATGGAAATATCCGTCACCTCGGATAACTGTTTTGCGGGAACTCGGCAGAGCCTCGTTCTCGCCAAAACAGTTACCCTCAGTGACGGATTTTTGATCTGAACCTCGTGCTCATGACAGAAACATTATTCTTAATAGCGAAACGAAAACACCATTTGTATACACACTGGAAACTGTCGATAATAAAATGGTTAAACCCGAATAAGTAACAGAAGAGATACCGAATGTCGTCGTCATTCTTTCACATTACCAATATGTAACTGTTTTAAGGCAAATCAAACTTAATTTAAGCTATTACAAAGAGCCTTTTTATGAAAAGAAAGAAAAAAAGTCGAATAAGGAATAAGTGACTAAAGTCTGTCCCATCCCAATGGGAAACTCAACTTTGGCCTGGAAAAGGTACTTTTGGACAACACAGCTAAAAATAAATACCTGTTTGAAATCATGAAAATCACCCCCCCAAATGTTATTCAAACCCGAATAAGTAACAGAAGAGATACCGCTAGTGGCACGATAAATGTCGTCGTCATTCTTTCACATTAGCACATCAAAAGGACTTAATTACAGACTTTTCAAAATAGATTTAAAGCTTGATCCGTCTCTAACTATTCTACCAAATAATCTACGTCTAGATTTATTACGTTTCCGTACAGGAAATCACAAACTTCCAGTTGAAACAGGACGATGGCACAATTCTTTGGTACATTATTACGACTGCAAGTATCCGCTATGTAGTTTATGGTGGAAGGAGACTATATAAAGTTAGTGTTAAGTACCAACTGAAACTTAAAGATATTTTTATTCAGATCTATATTTTATTTGACGTTATTTATGTACATAACGTTACCATGACGTCGGAAACATGACCATGTCTCGCCATTTTTACGTCGGTTGTACGGAGGCAAATTTTGAATTATACTTACTGTATTGAGATCATTTGTTGACGTAAAGCAATAAAATTGGTATCAAAATAAAGCTATTAAAATTGCCTACGCGATTATTTAATCTAAATGACTTTGCATTTATGCTGTACGAAAAGACACTAAAAAAATACCATTTTCTTTTTCTGAATTCATCCGCCAGAAACAAAATCTGTCCGTAATTTTTTTGCCAAATTTTAATATGTTTTGTTTCTAAAATGTATTTAAAATATACGCCAAAATTTAGAAACTTTTACCGTGTCGTATTTTATAAGCAGGCGTTTATATTTTGACACATAGGGGTAAAATTTACGTTTTTTTTGACGTGGCCGTTTGAAACTGAATATGGGACATACGTCCAAACTAACCATAAATTACAGGATTATCATTTGGTGAATTTGTAGCTGATTCGTGACACATATACATTTCACATATACATCTAGTAACCGAATTGCCTTTTTAACACGTCTGCTTGTATTTCTCCTGGATATAGCCTTCCAAAAATCAAGAAGCTTCGTTCAAATGCAATTTCTTATTTTTGGCCTGGGGACTGAAAGTCCCCTAGGCCTAAGTTAGTATACCACATTTCAAACACTGCAAGAAATTTAACTGTGCTATGTGCGAATAACAACTGTAAACATGCGCTATGCGAAAGTAGTGCAAGACAGACCAGATCAATCGTCTGTTTGAATGTCGCATATGATAAGAACATATTACAAATAAAAACAGTACATAAAACTTCAAACGACTGCAGGAAGGTTATATAGCTTACGGGCTGCATTACACATTTTTTCTGTTTTAGAAATTAATGCGCTGTTAGCTGATTACGGAAGATAATCATATGCATATCACGGAAAAGTCGGATATGTACGGAAATTTACGAAAACGTACGGAGCTCGATATAAGAGTTTGTAGTTTGATTTTCAAATTTCCGATGTTATTTCATTGACAACTTTGTTATTTACGAACGATTACACGTTATATATTTACCTAAAAATAAATGTCTCTAAAAAAAGATCTAATTTACGTACATTCCCGAGAAGGAACTCACGTGATCAAAATCACCCGCCATTTATCGAGGACGCTGCATGTCAAGGCCCAGTGAACGGTTTCACCGATTACGACTACAAGGTAACCCAGAATCATTTTGGTTTTCTCTGTTATACACATTGTACAGTACTGTATTTATATTTCATTTCTGGTATTGCTTTGTTTATTTCTGTTTCAAGGTCTTGTCCTTATTACACAATATTTTTCGATCCATATCATCAGATATCGCTTGAAGTTGAACAAAGCGCAGATCGAATTATTTTTATTGGCTTAAACATTTTATAATGTTGACTATGTGATTATTTTTCATTTAACGTACGTTTTATAATAAAACAAACTTCCCAGCCACCCATATATTTGTGAATCATTCATTTTGTGTCATATATTGAATTTCGTCCTCTGCACATTTTGGCCCGCGCTTTAGGTAAGATTCAGCGCAAAACACGTAGGTCAAAAGTTGTTTTTCGGGGAGTTAACCTATAGCCCCCAGGCCTTCAGCGCTCACAGCGCTTTGATTATTTGTTGTAGTCGAAACAAGAGTTAGCCTTCCAAAAATCAAGAAGCTTCGTTCAAATGCAATTTCTTATTTTTATTTGTTGTATGCTAATAAAAAAGTGTTGTAAGAGCCACCACTATACTTAAATATATAATAAGAAATACAGCGCAGAGTTCAAAGAAATACAACGAGAGGGCACTATTTCAACAGTTCAGAGCTCGGACCAAAGATGATCATTACCGAGCACTGCCTTTTATACATGGCCTCTTCCGAGCCGAGAACACTGTCAAGTTCATCTTTTTTTCTATTTCCACATTTTTGTTAGAAGTCGTGTCGTTTTGTTCAACACATTTTATATAGGTAGTGGAATATTGGTATTATAGCGGTATTTATATAGGTATTGGTATCATAGAGGTATTTAGGTATTTGAATATTGGTATTATAGCAATATTAAGGTACTGGAATATGTAGACGTTATTATACGGGGCAGGTGCGCCTTTAGGCGATATTGGCACACTTGGTGATATATTGACCCGAGGGCAGTAGCCCGAGGGCCAATTTAAACAAAGTGTGCCAATATCGCTTCAAGGCACACCTGTCCCGTATAAGTACCTTTTTATTGCATATGTTGAACATCGGTTTTGCTGAAAATGGGAAAAGATAAGACAAGTAGATACAAAACGGACATTCCTGCAATACTCGTACTTTTTCATAAAAATAAAGACCATTGAATGAATAAACTATTCATACTATCTACAAAAGCATACGTGTCAGTTTCCACATTTCGCTGCTCAATAAGCCTTTCTAAATTCAACAAACGTTGAGATAGAGACTTCTGAGTCATTTCGGCACGTCTACGTTGTCAATTACGGCAACATTTTCACGTGCTGCCAGTCTAGCGTTGCTGCACAGTTGACCGGAAATAGCCTCGATATGTATTTTCTGGCACACTATAAAGTGTGCCGATATCAGTTATCGACACACTACGTCACGTGATCGTTTTATCGGTCCATATCACCGAAAATCAAGGCAAATTTGATACTATATATATAGTAACATATGCAATAAAGGTATTATAGCGGTATTTAAGAATTGGAGTATTAGTATTATAGCGGTATTTAAGAATTGGAATATTGGTATTACAGCGGTATTTAAGAATTGGAATATTGGTATTATAGCAGTATTTAAGAATTGGAATATAGGTATTATAGCAGTATTATAGCGGTATCTAGGAATTGGAGTATTAGTATTAAAGCGGTATTTAAGAATTGGAATATTGGTATTATAGCGGTATTTAAGAATTGGAATATTGGTATTATAGCGGTATTTAGAATTGGAATAATGGTATTATAGCGGTATTTAGGAATTGGAATATTGGTATTATAGCGGTATTTAGGAATTGGAATATTGGTATTATAGCGGTATTTAGGAATTGGAATATTGGTATTATAGCGGTATTTAGGTATTTAAATATTGGTAATATAGCGGAATTTAGGTATTGGAATATAGGTATTATAGCAGTCTTAAAGCTGTATTAAGGTATTTGAGTATTAGTATTATAGCGGTATTTAGGTATTGGAATAAAGGTATTATTGCGGTCTTATAGCTGTATTTAGGAATTGGAATATTGGTATTATAACGGTATTTAGGTATTGGAATATAGGTATTATAACGGTATTTAGGTATTGGAATATAGGTATTATAGCAGTATTATACCGGTATTTAGGAATTGGAATATTGGTATTATAGCGATATTTAGGAATTGGAATATTGGTATTATAACGGTATTTAGGTATTGGAATATAGGTATTATAGCAGTATTATAGCGGTATTTAGGAATTGGAATATTGGTATTATAGCGGTATTTAGGAATTGGAATATAGGTATTATAGCAGTATTATACCGGTATTTAGGAATTGGAATATTGGTATTATAGCGATATTTAGGAATTGGAATATTGGTATTATAACGGTATTTAGGTATTGGAATATAGGTATTATAGCAGTATTATAGCGGTATTTAGGAATTGGAATATTGGTATTATAGCGGTATTTAGGAATTGGAATATTGGTATTATAGCAGTATTATAGCGGTATTTAGGAATTGGAATATTGGTATTATAGCAGTATTATAGCGGTATTTAGGAATAGGAATATTGGTATTATAGCGGTATTTAGGAATTGGAATATTGGTATTATAGCGGTATTTAGGAATTGGAATATTGGTATTATAGCGGTATTTAGGTATTTAAATATTGGTAATATAGCGGAATTTAGGTATTGGAATATAGGTATTATAGCGGTCTTAAAGCTGTATTTAGGTATTTGAGTATTAGTATTATAGCGGTATTTAGGTATTGGAATAAAGGTTTATTGCGGTCTTATAGCTGTATTTAGGAATTGGAATATTGGTATTATAACGGTATTTAGGTATTGGAATATGGTATTATAACGGTATTTAGGTATTGGAATATAGGTATTATAGCAGTATTATAGCGGTATTTAGGAATTGGAATATTGGTATTATAGCGATATTTAGGAATTGGAATATTGGTATTATAGCGGTATTTAGGAATTGGAATATTGGTATTATAGCAGTATTATAGCGGTATTTAGGAATTGGAATATTGGTATTACAGCGGTATTTAGGAATTGGAATATTGGTATTATAGCGGTATTTAGGAATTGGAATATTGGTATTATAACGGTATTTAGGAATTGGAATATTGGTATTATAGCGGTATTTAGGAATTGGAATATTGGTATTATAGCAGTATTATAGCGGTATTTAGGAATTGGAATATTGGTATTATAGCGATATTTAGGAATTGGAATATTGGTATTACAGCGGTATTTAGGAATTGGAATATTGGTATTATAACGGTATTTAGGTATTGGAATATAGGTATTATAGCAGTATTATAGCGGTATTTAGGAATTGGAATATAGGTATTATAGCAGTATTATAGCGGTATTTAGGAATTGGAATATTGGTAGTATAGCGATATTTAGGAATTGGAATATTGGTATTATAGCGGTATTTAGGAATTGGAATATTGGTATTATAGCGGTATTTAGGAATTGGAATATTGGTATTATAGCGGTATTTAGGAATTGGAATATTGGTATTATAGCGGTATTTAGGAATTGGAATATTGGTATTATAGCAGTATTATAGCGGTATTTAGGAATTGGAATATTGGTATTTTAGCGGTATTTAGGTATTGGAATATTGCTAATATAGCGGTATTTAGGAATTGGAATAGTATTTAGATATTGGTATTATATTTACATGTCTTGGTATTAAGGTATTGGAATATAGGTATTATAGCGGTATTTAGGTATTGGAATATTGGTATCATAGCGGTATTTAGGTATTGGAACATTGCTATTATAGCAGTATTTAGGTATTGGAATATTGGTATTTGCGGAGAAGAATGAATAAGCCCCGCTTCCAAATACTATTGTCCTGATCTCACACAATCCAGTCCTAACCTCAAACAACCCTGTACTGATCTAAAACAAACACTGTTCTGATCTGATACAACCATGTCCTTATCTAATACAACCATGTCAAAATCTAATACAAACCAAGTATTGATCTGAAACATTTCTGTCTAGTCCTAATACAACACTGTCCTGATCTAAAACAACCCTGTCCTGATCTAATACACCCTGTTCTTATGTAATAAAACCCTTGCCTGACCTAATACAATCCTGTTCTGATCCAATACAACAATGAACTGACCTAAAACAACCCTGTCCTGACCTAAAACAACCCTGTTCTGAACTTATACAACCCTGCCCTGATCCGATACAACCCTGTCTCGGTATAATACAACAATATCATGATCTTAAACAAACCCTGTCTTGATCTAAAACAACCCTGTCCTGACCTAATACAACCGTATCCTGATCTAAAATAACCATGTCCTGACCTAAAAAACCCTGTCCTGATATAAAACAACAATTTTCTGATTTAAACAAACCTGTCCGTATCCAAAACAATCCTGTCCTTATCTAATACAACCATGTCCTGATGTGAAACAACCCTGTCCTGACCTAATACAACCCTGTACTGGTCTAAAACAACCATGTTCTGACCTAATACAACTTTGTCCTGGCCTTATACAACCCTGTCCTGATCTGATACAATCCTGTCCTGATATGATACAACCATGTCCTGATCTAAAACAACCATGTGCTGACCTAATACAATCCTGTCCTGGCCTTATACAACCATGTCCTGACCTAAAACAATCCTGTCCTGATATGATACAACCATGTCCTGATCTAATACAACCATGTCCTGATCAAAAACAACCCTGTCCTGATCTTAAACAACATTGTCTTGATCTAATACAACCATGTCCTGATCTAATACAACCATGTCCTGACCTAATACAGTACTGTCCTGATATGATACAACAATGTCCTGATCTAATACAACCCTGTCCTGATCTATAAACAACATTGTCCTGATCTAATACAACCATGTCCTGACCTTTTACAACCATGTCCTGTTTTAATATAACCATGTCTTGACTTTAAACAACCCTGTCCTGATCTAAAACAACCCTGTCCCTATCTTATGTAACCCTGTCCTGTCCTAATACAACCATAACCTGATCTGATATAACCAAGTCCTTACCTTATCTAACCCTGTCCTGACCTAATAAAACCATGTAATTGCCTAAATCAACCATATCCTGATCTAATACAACTATGTCATAAGCTGATACAATCATGTCCTGATCTTATACAACCGTATCTTGATCTAATACAATCCTGTTCTGATCTAATACAACCCTGTCCTAGTCTAATATAACCCTGTCATGATCTAATACAACCCTGTCCTGATCTGATACAACCATGTCCTGACCTAATACAACCGTGTCCTCATCTAATACAATCCTGACCTGATCTTATACAACCCTGTCCTTGTGTAAAACAACTCTGTCCTGATCTAATACAAGCCTATCCTGATCTAACACAACCATGTTCTGACCTAATACAACCCTGCCCTGGCCTTAAACAACCATGTCCTGACTTAATACAGCCATGTCCTGACCTAAAACAACCGTGTCCTCATCTAATACATCCATGTCCTGATCTAATACAGCCATGTCCTGACCTAAAACAACCCTGTCCTGATCTAATACAACCATGTCCTTACCTTATACAACACTGTCCTGATCCAAAAAAAACCTCGTCCTGATCTAATACAACCATGCCCTGAAAGAATACCACCCTGTCCTGATCTAATACAACAGTTACCCTGTTCTGATCTGATACAACCCTGTCCTAATCTTATACAACCCTGTCCTGGCCTAAAACAACCCTGTCCTGATCTAATACAACCATGTCCTTACCTTATACAACACTGTCCACATCCCAAAAAAACCTTGTCCTGATCTAATACAACCATGCCCTGAAAAAATACCACCCTGTCCTGATCTAATACAACAGTTACCCTGTTCTGATCTGATACAACCCTGTTCTAATCTTATACAACCCTGTCCTGATCTAAGACAACTATGCCCTGAAATAATACCACCCTGTCCTGATCTGATACAATCCTGTCCTGATCTAATACAACCCTGTCCTGATCTAATAAAGCACTGTCCTGATCTAATACAACACTGTCCTGATCTAGTACACCTATGCCCTGAAATAATACCACCCTGTCCTGATCTGATACAACCCTGTCCTGATCTAAAATAACCTTGTCCTGATCTAATACAACCATGCCCTGAAATATTACCATCCTGTCCTGATCTAATACAACCCTGTCCTGATCTAACACAACTATGCCCTGAAATAATACCACCCTGTCCTGATCTGATACAACCCTGTCCTGATCTAAAATAACCTTGTCCTGATCTAATACAACCATGCCCTGAAATATTACCATCCTGTCCTGATCTAATACAACCCTGTCCTGATCTGATACAACCATGTCCTGATCTAATACAACCCAGTCCTGATTTAATACAACCATGTCCTGATCTAATACAACCATGTCCTGATGTAAGACAACCCTGTCCTGACCTAATACAACCCTGTCCTGATCTTATACAACCATGTCCTGATGTAAGACAACCCTGTCCTGACCTAATACAACCCTGTCCTGATCTTATACAACTCTGTCCTGATTTGATACAACCATGTTCTGACCTTATACAACCCTATCATGTTCTAATACAACAATGTATTGGCCTTATACAAACCTGTCCTGAATGTGATCCTGTACAATGTAGCTAACGAGAAAGATACACCCGCAAATCAACCGACCGTTATAGTATTTCTTTTATCATATACATTTTACTGAAAGTAATGTTAAATCTTATATAAACGTTAATATGTGTCATCAATAGCGTAAAATTAACATCGCGCTATTTCGTGTTACGTTATATATGACGTCAATGACGTCACTTGTGTATTCCGTGTATAACAAACATTAGAAATTGACTCACGATTTTGTTTCTATATACAAACAGTAGAAAAATTATGTTATATTAAAGCGTAAACAAATGAGCGTTCGCGTAGAAAATAACGCATTGAATTTATTCACCTTTTGTAATATCTGGTCATTTTAAAATTGAAATAACATCCTTGTCAGCGTTGTTTTTTGTCTAATAAACAATAATTTGTCGTACAGATTCGCAGTTATTAACCATTCAGACCTCCGGCCTTCGTGGCTAATTTCTACGTATCAGTTCTCCAAATCATTGTTATTAAACGATGAGCACCGCTGGAACGGATGTTATTTCATAAACAGTAAATAAAAGTGACATTAAAACATGTGACGACAATAAAACTGAACTGATTTTACTGCTGCGATGTGAATCTATTTTTCAACTTTTAGCGTAGGAATATGATATGAATATGCATTTGTGTACAACTTACACGGTGGACAGATAAGATACGGCTAAATTCATCTAATACGGAAAATTTGGTACGGGATGTTGTATTTTACTGCACAAATACTGAAGAAAATACAGTTAGACATTACTAGGTATATAATAAAACTCTGACCTGACCTGATGCGCATCAAGCAGTCAATCACTATAACGAAATGAATGTTTTCACCACTCCGCTGCTCATATTTGTCGTACTATTAAATGTGATACCGATATTACAATTAAAATAAAAAAGTACTGCTTTAGAAATTTAAAGCGTACCTCTGCATATGTCTTACCAATAAATTGGTTAACTGCAACAGAACACTCAGGGTATGTATAATGAATGCCTAGTAAATACCAGCACATTACTATATTTTTCAGTTCACTTGAACGCAAATATTGGCACAATGAGTTTTAACTATGAAGATCTAAATTACGCCCATTTCACGGATTTTTACTCTCAGCAGAATTATCAAGATTTTCAATGGGAACCTTCGATACAACAATAACGTAAACATTTCTGCAGCTATGCTGTGTTCTCTTGTTTCGTCTGCACTAAATAAATTGCTACATGTATATTACTTTAAATTTGTTTTACGACATTGAACGACTACAATGGGGTTTTTGTCCAGTTTAAGACGACTCCGCGCAAAGTTCACAGCGGCACAGCGGCACAGCGGCACAAGGTTATGACAGTCCGATAAAATCATTTAAAAACGCTTCGCTGACGGAGATAGCATATAGGTTACTGTGCAAAATAAAACTTCAATACAGTAGGGGTCACGAGACGGTTTATTTACACAAAAAAGGTTCGTTCGAGTCTATTGAGCACACCAACGTGCATGCTAGTAATTTATTCTCCGCCCTCTCCCCCGGTATGGTAAAACAATATCATACTCGTTGTTATATCATATTGTCCACACGTGTTGACACAATATAAAGACGGGTTTTATACACACTGTTCCAAGGGGTCTCATCCAGATATTAAGCTAACATAAGTGCTCTTTTGGACGGACCTTGATAAAATTCTCATCAAATCAAAACACTGTTCCAAATGTAAGACACTAGGTCAGCGATGAGAAGTGCAACAACATTCAGGGTATATCAAGTACTGTTATCTACAGAATTGAATAGAATATTTAAAACACATGATATTGTTTTGTTGGCAAATCAATATTCAGACTTACATGTTGAAAGTTTTGAGTATTTTTTAAAGATAGGATTGAAAACAAAGAATCTACTAGGGAATTATTTTCTATGTTAGAAACCAATTTATTTCTCCTGGCACACTAGATTTTCAAAGTGCCGACGACATTATTTATGTAAAAATTGAAAGTAGTAAATTAGGATTACAAAATGACTTATTTATATGTTTATGCTATGTTATACCAGAAAATAACAGAAGACATGCGTTAATTGAATCACACACATATAATAGATTATTAGAACATATTGTTAGTTTAGACTCAAAATATGAGAGTGGCTTCAGCTTCCTTCTTTGTAGTGACATTTTGTGGTCGATGATAATGTTTCACATATCAATGTTTTGTCACAAGATTATTGTGAAGACTCTTGTTTAAGTCGTGTTTCACAAGACAAAGGGAACGGCTTGCTTTTGTTATATTTGTGCTAGCAGACTGGTCTACGTGTTTAAAAAAAAAGTAATGGTCAGAATGTTGGTCGGTATACTTATGTTGGACATAGCGGTTCAAGCGTGGTAGATTATGAAATTAGCACACGCAATATGTTGCAACATGTAGAATATTTCAATGTTGACGATCCAGACATATTATCGGATCGCTTTTAATTGATTTTACATTGCGTTTAGATAGACCGCCTTCAAGCATTGTACATAATAAACAGTCATTTGCCAAACATAAATTTTCATAAAGTGATAATGTATTGAATATAGTAAGGAAATTTGTTTATCTTGGTATAGTATTCACTACCGGTGGTTCCTTTTCAGACGCTCAAAATACTTTAGCAGGTCAGAGTTTAAAAGGAATATTTAAAATGAATAAGTATTTATATAAGTTTATCAACATTTCTGTTAAACATCAACTAGAGTTGTTTGACAATTTGATATTGCCTGTTCTAAATTATGGTAGTGAAGTATGGGGTTTCCATCCTGGTAAATTAGTAGAAAGGGTACACATACAGTTTTGTAAACGTATGTTAGGTGTGATAAGAAGAACGCAGAACGATTTTGTTTATGGCGATTTCGGTAGAATGTCTTTACAAAATACGAGATAACATAAAATCATATAATTTTGGATTAAAATAATATATACAAATTCGAAAAATACATAGGAAATGTATATAATATGTTGTATCAAGATACGTTAGATCATCCAACCAGGAAAAATTGGTGTTCATTGTTAAAAAACTTATTATGTATGCTTGGTTTCCAAGATGCATGTTTTTTTTTTCCAAACAACTGGTAATAGTGATCTGTTTTTAATTACGATAATGCAAAGATTTAAAGTCACATTATGCGCATTTTTTCAAGTAAAAATCCAGCTGAAATAGGTGTGTATAAAAAGGGTAGATGAAATAATAGCTTTTAACCCAAAACACCAAACTCTTCCTGCTACCAGTACGAAATAATAACTTTCTAAATATTACTTTTCCTTTTTTGACTGGGGTAGTCTTCTTAGAAAGAAAACAACTGCATGCAGGAGTTGCTTCCCTTCCATATTGTCAAGTGAGAATAAAGATAAATTGTATCAGTTATCATTATATTTACACAAAATTCTGAAAATAAGAAATACTAAAGCCTAGAATATATATATATATATTTTTATGGTAAACTTAACATTTGTGCATTATGTTTTTTGGTGCTACATATGTATTGTTAAGATGTGATTGTAACAAAATGTATTTTGGGCCGGTGGCCTATATGTACAATATTAATAAATCTATCTATCTAACTGCCGAAATCTCTACCAACAACTACAAAAACACAAGGGATAACACTGCGAAGAAAGGAACTTTTATCTTATTAGTCCGATTTTTTTATTTCTAAAGCACCAATTCAAATATTAATGCGGCATTATCATTAATTTAACACATTTAAATGCACAGCAACCGAAAATCGCTTTTATAAAACTGTCACCAAAAATACACTTTGTACAGTAGGATGCGCATAATGTCATTTTAAGAATCACTTTATACAAAATTGCAATAGTAGATTGGATGAATCCAGCAGAGCACTCTGTTTCAGATATATTGCAAATTTCAAGTTTCAGCCATATTTAGATTTTGTAAACATTTATAAATCAGCTTATCACGATTACGTTTGTCCTCTCATCGACTGTGTATAGAAACTGGAAGGTGGAATCGACCAGTTGGTACGCCTGTACATGAACGTATGTACCGTATGTAATGTTCTAGAAGATGAGCATTGTTTCAATTTAAAATGTAGTTTATATACTGAATTAAGACAAAACTTTACACCATCTTCTTATTGGAGGCGTCCATTATAGAACTAATTAACTCTGATAAAACTGGTATTTTAAAGAATCTGGGAAATTACATAGAAAGGCTTTAAGAAGTACAGTGTTGAATAAATGTATTATATAACAGAGAATAACCTACACAAGACATGATTAGGTATGAGACGCCTAAATACATTTCCATAGACTTACATTATAAGGATTTCTTCCGGTGCGACTACCCAAAATCTCACCGACTGCTGAAATGAACTTTATTTTGTAGAATCATCCTAGTCCCACATAAAAATAACAAAATTTATACATGTGATCCAATACTTTATGCCAGTAATTTGGAGCTCAATGACACCACCCCTTTTTCTTTTTGTGGAGTTTTAGTGGTCACCGACCAAATATGTCAGTATTTTCAAATACCAAATATTTTGATTATAATTTATATCCAGATTTTTCTCTTCATATTTCATTTGTGATCTATCATGCAGCGATTATTTCAAACTAATTTTTCTTGTATGCATCCACTTAGTTTCAGCCAATCAGCAATCAAAACACATGGTGTAGGTCTGCATGTTCCCTAGACAAAATAACCTGCTTCCGGTTTTCACCGATTTAGGCGTCTCATACCTAAAGACTGAAACGATTGCTTTTGTACGCACTTAGAACTCTTTCAAATAATAAAATAATCATTGCTGAACCAAAGTATTGCTTTGATTTAGTCTGCATAGCATCACGATGCAGAATATACCTCCATATTGATGACCAGGTCGAGACGATTTCGTGTGCTGCTGCTGAGCTTTGAAATAATTTGTCAAATTGCTTCAATATCAGTTGTCATATCTGTAGTCTTTTCTTTTCAGAGTCGAAAATGTGAGTGGACAGGGAGCAGAGTGTCTATTAAAAATATATGTGTTTATTTGGTTGATACATCATATACTCTTCTTGCAATGGCATGTCCCCCCCCCTATGTTACCACCCCACCCCACCCAAAAAAAAAAAATTTTGAAGAATTTTTGCCTTATTTATCACAAAATATATTGTTCTATAAAAGCAGGGATAGTATCAAAAATTACATCAAAATAGTACAATAGAATTAAGGCTGTACATACGCACACCGTACAAACACGCTTGTTCAGTAAAAAACAAAAAAATAAACATCTAGATGGACGTTCAGGGTGCCCAAAATTAAGAGTAATATGCGTAGTATTTGAATTTCTAACACATGTACCATGAATTGTAAAGGACCGAATGCTTCTCAAGTGCCATCTTTTTCATTAAAATATGAATTGTCACGGCTATGCATGAAATTTCAATTGAAATAGACGATAACTGACGCGATGCATCCCTCTGAGGCCAAAAAAGGGTATATTTTCATACCATTTTAGAGTAATTTTCGTATTTCTGAGACTGAAATTGTAAATGCGACAAGAAATGATGCATATTTAACAAAATTCGTATTTAATGTAATGAAAAACAACAAATTAGCTACAAAAACTGAGCAGATTTTCTCAAAAATTGGTTTTTAAGGCATTTTTGTAATTAAAGGGAGGTAATTCAAAATCAATATTGCCCTTCCCAATGCATTCCGGGATATTTTGTCGCATTTTGTGATAAGAATTACGTCGATTTTTGTTAAATTACAATGCTAGCACTGTTTTCACGCAATTTCATGGCCACTAGATCTATTAACACATTTTAATTACAACAGTATACTTGTTTGGTATGTTTTCAGCTCTAGAATCATAAGGTGACGAAAATCATTTACTAAAACAGTAGCCATATAGGTGATATTTACCCGTCTAGTTATTTTGAGATTCAGTTACAGGTCTAAATAACACAATTTCATCAATAAAATCACAGTACGTACTAAAATCCGAGCACAAACAGCTCGGGAACATACTTTGTAAATTATCATTTGTGAATTATATACCACATTTCACACTTCTATTGACAACATGTTATCTGCCCTTGCACATTTCTTTTCAGCATTTTCTCCACTGCTGGTCCCGTATATTGAAACTTTGTAACTATACCTGCATTCTAGACTAAAAATTAATCTAGTAATAAATTCAGATTTGCGCTGACATCTCTACACTCCGTATTTATGTGTGCACAACAAAATCAAACAGTTATAATCCCCTAAATCTGACTGAGGGGTACATTTTTAACCTTTATTTTCATAAAAAATATCAGAAAAGCTGTTTTGTTTCCTTCCAGACCTCTACTCAATGTAACTGTTACCAAATTAGCTATTTTGAATACAAAACAATGTCTAATATGAACTCGGGGAGACGGGGACACACAGAAACATCGTTATCTGTGCTATATTTAGGTATGAGACGCCTAAATACATTTCCATAGACTTACATTATAAGGATTTCTTCCGGTGCGACTACCCAAAATCTCACCGACTGCTGAAATGAACTTTATTTTGTAGAATCATCCTAGTCCCACATAAAAATAACAAAATTTATACATGTGATCCAATACTTTATGCCAGTAATTTGGAGCTCAATGACACCACCCCCCATTTTTGTGGCAGTTTTAGTGGTCACCGACCAAATATGTCAGTATTTTCAAATACCAAATATTTTGATTATAATTTATATCCAGATTTTTCTATTTTTCTTCATATTTCATTTGTGATCTATCATGCAGCGATTATTTCAAACTAATTTTTCTTGTATGCATCCACTTAGTTTCAGCCAATCAGCAATCAAACACATAGTGTAGGTCTGCATGTTCCCTAGACAAAATAACCTGCTTCCGGTTTTCACCGATTTA